>JAUKPT010000331.1:9746-21250 GCA_032273505.1 Nanomia bijuga | reverse complement strand
ATGGGCCCAAGACAGAACCTTGTGGGACACCAGATAAGACAGCTGTGGGATTAGACAAGAAACCATTGACCATAACTTGTTGAGAGCGGTTAAGCGGAAATGATTTGATCCACAGCAGCAATTGGCCTGAAATTCCGAGCAGTCTAAGTTTAAGAAAAAATAGTCACAGAAATTCCTTCTATATAACTTTTATTAGTCTAGTAGTAGTAGTATTTACAGAAAAAAATGAAGACTAGGGAAGTTTTTATACTCAGTTCAAAACAGTACACTATTCTCATAATAATTTTAGTCAGTTTCAATGCTATATGCTACCATATGGTAAAGGATCTCGTCCTTGTCACAGGTACCCTGACACCCATAAGAGCTAAATCAGCTTCGTTATCCTTCTCAACTATAGGGAAATGCACACGTCTACAAGCTGATGACAGGCAGAAGTAGTGAACTTTGTGTTGACCATTGTCACTCAAATTATTACTATCTCAAGAAATAAGTTAATTAGATATAAATATTCTGGCCATTGTGTCCAAATTCTCCTGAATTATGCAGTTTTTGCTAAAACAAGGCTAGTATAACCCTCTAACAACTCACAGAAAATGAGAAAAATCCTAAGAGCCAAATTTCAGAAAAACAAATGAAAAAGTCAAAATTTGAGCCAATTAGAGCACATTTTCCCAAATTTTGGGCTTCTTACAATTATCTTATTTTACTTAATTAAAAAATCAAGAAATTCCTTGAAGCCTTTTTTGAGAAAAACTCTTTAACTACTAGTTCTAACTAATGGGAGTGATTTCATAAGACCTGTGCTGACTGCCTAAAAAACAAGAATGGAGTATACGATCAAAAGTTAATTTGTGTCTAACATAACTAAAAATTTGAACCTTATGACATTTAACAACCAATTGACGAACTAAGGACTGTCTTTCGCCACCTGAGGAGAGATGACTCTCATTACCTTTTTACCAGAGCCATTTTAAGGTCTCCTGCAGCACTATTCTCACAGGATTGCAGCGAAGAGTGCAGAATCTAGACAATTTCACCAGAAAATGAATTTCACAGGAAGATTTCTTACAAATACAGGAGATTTCTTAGTAGATTTCCATAGAAAAACAGAATATACCTATTCAAGTCTAGACAGGTTTTTAAAGTGAATTTGAATTGTGTCATCCAATGAAAGTACAAAAGCACTATGATTTTTTTCTTCATTATGTTTTTTGAGCAGAATTGTGGTGGAAGTAAAATGGTTGAATGCTCTGTTTTACTAGGTAGTTCCTACAAGTTTGTTAAATAGTCATTTTGTTCAAGGGGTCAATAAATCTAGATAGTTAATAACTCATCAATTACTAGCTTGTATTCATTACAGATACAAAAATAGATATACTAACCTTTTCTGACAAACTCAATTCACCATTACAGTGTGTATATACCTCTAAAGATAAAAATATCAAAAAAAAAATACATAAAAATAAATTAATATCACAACCAAAGAAAAAAAGTCATGAATTTTATCTTAAATCCATTTTTATTGAAATTGACCAAGTCCATCTCTTCTTTATCAATTGAATTGTTTTAAATAGGTAAATAAGGGGTAGCTAATTTGGCTTTTTTGTGAAAGGATGAATATCAAATATTTTTGCTTAATTAATGTATTACAAAATACTGCTCCCAGATACTTTTGCAAAAATGCCAATGCCAATGCCATCTGTATTTTTTCATGAAAATATATAGCTTATCACAACCTCTTGAGCACTGAGCATTTAAAAAAAGTAAAGGGTTTTTTCATAGACAAAAATATGGGACAAATATGGGATTTTTAGTATCGTTTTAAGGAAAATTAATATGGGACAAATGGTAAATTCTACAAGAATTCAACTGTTCATACTGTATAGGCGACATGAAATATGAAAGATTTCACTATTACAAGTATCAAAACACTTGATTTTAATGAAATTAAATAAAGTTAATAGACAGGAGACATAGCTTTAAGAACCAACCGCAAAATTCTGTGTATTTTAGCAACAAAAGGAAAAGGAAAAGTTTTTTCCAACCTTGAAATTAAAATGCTGCAAAATTGGTAATTTTAATCCTAACATGAAATTAACATGTCTGTAAAATTTTCATGGCAGGAAATTTTCTTGCAATAAAGTAATTAAAAGAAAACAAGCATTAACTGGACAATCATTTTAGGCAATCTTTTTTAGATATCATTTACTAAGAATTTTGACATGCACGTCTAACTAATCAAGTACAAGACAAGCAAACAGGCCTTATTGAACAATAATCTTAAGCATACTTAAGACATTTCTTATCTTCAGCTGATAAAACCTAAAATAGAAAAATAAATACCTTACAGTATCGGACAAAAATTCAGCTGACAAAATTGTTGAAAATTTGGCTTGGTGCAAAAAGTTTTGTCTGCAGAAAAAATTTGTCCAGAAGTTGGCTTAGCATACCATAGACCAGTGAAAAAATTTGAATAAGTCAACAAATATTGTTATTGAGAAACTAATAATATTAAAAAATCATGATTTTAGTAGTGAAAAATGAAATCATTATTAGTCAATAGTAACAAATTTATTAATACACTTTTTAAATTAAAAATATGGACAAAAATTAGGATTCTTGGGAAAGTTTAAGGGAAATATATGCAGTAGGCAGCTTGCAACACTAAAAATTCTGGGAACTTTCACAAATTTTTGTACCTGCAACAATTTGCAACTTTTCTCTATATTTCTTTTTTATGTCATTTCTGCAATAATGCCACTGGGCATTTCCATTTCCAATCATAAAACATAGAGAGAAGCAATAAAGATATTTACATAAACTATAAAAGTGTATGCTAGTGAATGTTGGGTATTGAGTTTATAGTGTGTAATTCATTCTTTTCATTCTTAAAAATAAATTATGTAATTCCTTTTTAAATCATATATATTTTTAGATACCAGTGCTGAAGATGTATCTGAAATGCAAAATACAAAATATATTCACTAGGAAATTAGTGTAGTATTCACAAGTCAAGTCTAATATTTATCTAGTCTAGTATTTATCAATGTTGATTATTCTGACTATCAAGAAAATAATAAGGGGAGATCTAGAATACAGTCTTTCAATAATTGTATGTATCATACAATGGATTAAAGATTATGATACATATCAAATATGTTCAGACATGATACTGGTCTTTTTTATAATCCATCACTCATACAAAAAAATCTTCTTGCTATCAACATTTATTCATAATGTAAACAAACCATTTTAATATCAAATATATTTGCATCCTTAATTCAACCATAAAATTGAGCTTTAAAAGTTTTAAAGCAGCCAATTTTAGCAACAACATGAACAAAAGATAAAAAAAGCTAGCATAAACATATGAATATTGTACTGTTTTAGGTGTAAATATAACATCTTTACAACTGGAATTGAACAGACTTATAAATAAATACAAATAATCAATCATTTATTTTAAAATAAATTTTGGAACTCAGTGATTTTATCATTTATTCATTCCAATTTTCCTCTCTTATCAAAATAACATCTTTGCAAGATGTTGAACACCCAATTGACTTTTCTATTAATTATTCAAATGACTGGCTATTAAAATTTTCGATCTATCCACTTCAATATTAATGGATGAAATTTCTTCTACCTGAGAAGAAGATGCAATAAATATCCTTTTAGGGGGTGGGGCAAATGTTGTTATACATGAAAACCCGAGAGTGCGAAATGTTTTCTTAAATAAATAACTATTCCATAAATAAATATATAAGTGATGAAAAAACCCAGCTGGCTTTCTTTCACTAATCAATTTAAACAGCCATCTTATTTAAAGGGGTTTTGGATTAATTAAATCCCAGCATTATTTATGTCTGTTTTGGACTTTCGACTCGCCAAATTCTTAGTTACTCGCAACTTTGCTGTACGATATTGTGTGTGCTTTTGAACCCTTCCGACATTTTTGTCGTTAGTCGGAAAATTTGTCGGATTATTTATGATGTCACGCGCTCTATATATTTATAACAACGAATCATTTTATTTATTATTGTCTTGGGAATAGAGAGGTGTATTTAACTCACTATTAACTATCAGACCTGATTACATAATTCAATCATTTTTATTAATGTATTGATGTAATTATTTTCGATCTTTAACTTTATAGATTCAATGCACTATTTTGCTGAAATTTTCTTTGTTTATCCTGCGACTATTTCAGCTCTTTCTTCTTTTCTCATTAATGTATTGTCAAAATTTCGCGCACGTGGTTTAATACCATTTCTCCAATTCGAGTTTTGTGTTTTATAAAATAGAATGTTGAGAACTTATCTGGAAAGTTGATTTTATACTCATTACTGTAAGTTAGATGTATCTGGAGAAATAGAATAGTCTCTTGCAAATCTAAGCAAAATTCAATCAAAATGCAATTAAAAACTCCACCCATCAAAAGCTACTTCATGTTCTACTACTAACACAAAATTTAGCTAAAATATATGGAAGCATGCACTTACACTTAAAGGTTTATTATTTGTGAAATTTCGAAAAATTTCTGATTGCTCGCCTGATCTTTGAAAGAAACCTCTAAATCTTAAGAAATAGGAAAAATTAATTCTCTTAATTCTCCATAAATTAGATACATAAGGGGGAGATGGAGTGCATGTTAGTTTGAGTGGGATTTCTGGTATTTTTGTATTCATCGGACTGCTGGGTGACAGCCAGCATCCTTGGGAAGAAATCTCCCCAAGGGACAAATATCCCAGTTCATTGCGGATGTCAAAACCTTATTTCCTAAAATTATAAACCTCTGGATTTACAAATGCAGACCTTAAATATCGGAACTCTCAATACTAATACCTTAGTCAATAAGATAGACAGCTTTCAAAGACGTATGCTGAGAAAGATCCTGAAGGTTAAATAGCCGAATGTAATGAAGAATGAAGAAGTTTATCGCAAAACAAAGGTAGTAAAGTGGAGTGAAACGATAAGAAAGCGAAGACTATCTTGGTTAGGTCACCTACTGAGATTAGAAGAAAGTACTCCCGCTAGAATCGCGTTAAGAGAAGCCTGTAAAATAGTGAAGGGTAAAGTTGGTAGACATAAGTTAACATGGATAGAACTAATAAAGAAAGATTTTCGTGGTAGCAGACTGAACTTGGACCTAAACAACGATAACATCTTTTTCGAACAACTATCTGCATTTTGTAAAGACAGACTTTTATGGAACAAGGAAATTAGGTACATGATGTTATGAATACAACGTACATGAAGGAAAATAAAATCCCGGAACTTATTCCACACCATAAGTCGCACCCAAAACTCCGTTAAAATCCAGGAAGAAATAAGAAATAAGATTTGGCAAAAACCTAATCTTATTGCTTCCTGGATTTTGGCAAAAGGTCTGTCTGGGAAGAAATTAGGCTTTTTGACCCTTGGGCATGGCATGCATCATCGAATCGTGATTCCAAATCGCGGGAAAATCTTTTTTCTTCGACTTTCAAATAAATTTTGTTTTGATTTTGCCGTATAAAACATCAAAATGAAACCATAACTTCTACTGAAATACAAATATGGCGCAGTTGTAATGCATGGAATATCATTCTGCTGTGATTTTTTAATGAAAATATATGTTTAAAAAATCAGTAAAAAAATACATTTTAAGATAATTGAAAATAAATATACTTATGCATCTATAGAAGATGAATCATCACATGAGACTTATTTGTTTTGTTATCAGGTTCAGTTGTCTTACTCTAATATTCACCAAGACTCATCCTCATCCACCTACTCCTCCACCATCAACAAAGACACCAACAACAACAACATCACATTTAAATGGAACTATTTTCTCAAATAATACAAAAAGTTTTACATATATGTCGAGAACAACGTTTAATATAAGTAATGTAAAAAACAGCACAATACCATCTCATGGCAACTTTACTGTTGTTGATCACAAAGTGATTTTATCAAAAAATCACACAAATAGCAACAACAATAATACCAATATTCGTCGATATAATAATAGTACTGTCAAAAACCATACAACTGTATGCAAACAAAGACGTTCTTTCTTACACCTCCACTCCAATAATTCATGTTATTCACCATCCGCTGCCCTTCGTTGTTTTCACGATCCTATCTTCTGTAAGCAATTTTTTACCAGCGGTAAACGAAACATACAACAAGAAAGACCTGCATATGGAGAATACACAATGTTGAAACACCAACACTGGTTCCATGTCATACAACATGGTGGGATTGCATTTCTATTTCATCCCTGTGCAGAAAAGAAAGAAATCGAAAACTTACGTCAAGTTGCATCGCAATGTCTTCACAGATATGTTTTGGCACCATATAGAAAACTTTCAGAAGAAATGCCTCTTGCACTTGTTAGTTGGGGTTGTTTTTATATGAGTACAAAAGTTGATGAGTTACAAATGATGAATTGGATTCGTAAAAATGCATATAGTGGACCTGCATCACACGTGAATACAAATGGTAAATTCAAAAAACATCTCGTCAAACATTCCAAGGTTCTGACTGATGTTAAAGATGCAATTTTGTGTCCTAACGAAGAACAATTGGTTTCTTTCAAACCTACACTTACAACAAAGAGGAAACCTGATCCTGAATCCATTATACACAAAAGATTTATCAAATTAAATAAGATAAAACCTGGAATAAATATTTCTGCCAATATATCTCTGACAAAAGTTGAAACGGGCAGTGCTGTTTGGGCTGCAGCCAGTTTGGTATTTCTTTGTGGCATTCTTGTAGGATGGTTGTTGTATACAAAATTATGGTCGTCTAATCCACGAAATGATTATAGATATGCACCATTAGGTAATGAAAATGAAAACCGTTCGTTTGAATGTGAACCTGGCCAAAGTCAATTTAATTTGTTAAAAAGCAGTCAACAATTTATGAGTACGTTTCAATGGAAGGGGAAGCAAAAATGTAATAAAAAGGATGATCCTATGATGAAAATGAACCTCATGGTACCAATAAATGAAGAAGATGATGACGAAGAGGTTCAATTTGAAAGGTGATGAAAAGTGTGTACTTGAATAAAAGTGAAGTAATCTTATCTTAGTCATTGAGGAGATTATGGGGGGGGAGGTATGAAAACTTTTGTACTCTATTTGTGGGGGATAATTGGTTATTTAAGAGCATTTTAAGTCATCAAAACTACTATATTCTAAATTTTCTCCATCCATGGTGGATTATGTGAGCATTTTAAGTCATTCAAGAGTTCTCCTTTTCAAAATTTTCTCCAACCGTCTAATGCCCTACAATTTTAAATAGATTTATGGCTAGATTTTTATAAGAATCGAACATTTTGAAGATTATTTCAAAAAAATTAAATCATAATAATAAAATTCTAACATTTATAATTTCTTTTACAAGATGGAATGAATTTAAAAAGATGATATCAAATGGTTTTCAGTTCTTCATAAGATTCAACTTAGGTTCAAGTCAATAATTATGACTGATTTTAGCATTTTTTTAGTTTTTTAGTTTTTTTTAATTTCTTTTATTTTGGGATTTATGGTTTTGGGTTGGTTTATATATATATACATTAGAAATAGAATTTTATATACTTTTATAAGATATTTCTTTTATTTGTTTTGTTGTTGTTGTTTTAATTTCTGTATTAGTTTGAAAGACTTGTTTATAATATTTTATTATTATAAAAGATATATAGATATATTGTTGAAATATGATAATAAAAAAGTTAACTCTAATAAACGTTCAGTCTTACAAGACTGTTCAGGAGAGGCACATCCAAAAATGATTCTCTGATCTTGATTGTTAGATCATACATACCAATCAAGATCTTTTTTGACTATAAGTTTTGAGTATTTTTAGTGATGTTATTGATGAAATGCATTAAATCATAGAATCATAGAAACCGAAGTCAGAAATCAATACACCAAAAGCCAACAGAAACAGGTGGTCTCTAAATTACATTGAATTTAAAACTTGAATCTTGTATGATGCTCACTGTTAATCCTGACATTGCAGATGGAAATAATTAAACATTTTTCTTATGATTTGATAAATTTATTAAAAAGTTGTTTACTTGAGTAATTAAACCATTCTAACATTAAGTAGTTGCGTTGTGTCCTGTGTGTTTTTTTTTAGTGTTCTGCTTTTTTATTTGTTTTTGATATATAAATTTTATGTCAGGAAAAACATTGGATGTGAAACCTGTTCTGTGTTCTGTGTTTTTTGATATTTAATTTTTATTTAATATGGTGCTGTTTTATATTATGGTCACTTTTTCTTTACTAACGTCAATTATTAATGTATTTAAGAATAATATTTAAAATAAATTGTATCTTTTCTTTTCGTTCAGTTTGTATACTATATTAGACCCCCAGATTTATAATTTAAACTGGCGAAGTAAAAATTATGGTAATTCTGGAAATATTTTTCCAATTTTTTGCACATTTTTAGCATTTTTGATATGATGCATGGCCTTTGTGCTGAAAATGTCTCAAAAACAGAGAAGATTTGAGGGTTTCACAAATTTGGGAATATATTGACCCTGGAGACCCCAGCATTTTTCAATCTACAGTACAGACTGTGCGTACGCGTACAAAGATTTTGTGAATATGCGATCGTAAAAATGATATGGGAGCATATTTTTTCATCGAAATCTTATAATTTGTACGCTCATAAAAACGCACGTACAAAATACGCTCGCATACAAATTGCAAAAATGATTGTATAAAAGAACATGAAGAAGACAAATTTTTTGAAATACACTTAATCTAAGAAATTACTGCTAATAAAAATAAAATATTCAATGTGTTAAAGCCATTTATAGGTATCTTTATTGTTTGATTGGTTTACTCTTTTAAAGTATAAGCATTTTTAAATAACTTGTTTGTTTTAAGTTTTAAGTTTTAAGTTAACACCTGAACATTTTTACATCAAAACATGGCACATGAGAAACCTTCTTAATTCAACACCTTGTTGTATTGCTTAATAGCCGAATTTACATTTAGTTAATTTATGCTTATTTTAGTTCAAATTTTATTATCCAAATGATAACTAACTGTGCAGTACACACTTTTTTTTATAAGAATAGTGTTTTTTGGTTTCAAGATGATTACTGTATTCTTAACTTTTTGGCCAAATTCATCCTGGCATATTCTTACCATATTCTTATTATACACATCATGTAGAGGAGAGAAGTCTTTTTTTACAAAATTCAAGATAACTTATTCTTAGCATATTCTTAACTTCTTTCCCGATTTCACCTTGATTATTCTTATAAAGTATATGCTTATAATAAAAAAGCTTGTACCTCAAATATTTCTTGGGGTGTGGGGGTATGACATATGAAAGAGAAGACATCTCAAGTCCTGAATTGTCTAATAAAACCAAACAAAGGCCTTTTTTTCAAATTAAATCGTAGAAAAATAAAGCTTTTATTTCCATTTATTGATACTGATTATTTTGAGCAGATCATAGCAGAGCTAGCAATATATTTCAAACACGCTCATATATGAATATGCGAGCGTATTTTTAGTATGCTAGCGTACTTTTCATACGCTAGCGTATTTTGTATGCGCTTGTATGTTTATGCTCATTATGTTTACGTGCATTTCATAGATGTAAAACGAGTGTAAAAAAATGATCATTTAATGCTCAAAATTACACTATTATGCTCGTACACGTACGCGCAAAAGTGTATAGTTTGGTGCATTCTGTACTGTATGCTTATATACCCAGCGCACAACCCAAGTAGATACAATTTACTAAGCACTACTACTACTTGGGCTGGGATCAAAGAACAACACACACAACATTTGGCTCTGAACAGAACCCTATGTGGGACTTTCAAGCTAACGAAGCGGGGACAAGCTCCAGCTACATAGTCTAGTGGTTAATCCTATTTAATTTTAATCATATATAAATCATATGCCTCAACAAGGACTTGAACCACGGTCATAGCAGTGATAACGTAACATATTAACCACTAGACTATGCGCCCACCTGAGCTTCAGTTCATCTCTCTTCACTCCAAGACATTATATTATATTATAATTACAGGGTTGATTTTTCTGCTTTTCATGATTGTTCATGATTGTCATGATTTCTGATTTGTGGCGACTTTTGACCAAGAATTTTTTTTTTTGGAAGTTGAAACACATTCTAATTTAGAGAAGAAACTAAGCAAGAAAAGTTTTGTGGTTTTGAAAATTGTTGGCAAAATGTTTTTCAGTGTTTACTGGTCGTATCGTTGTACAGCGCAAAAAGTGGCGAATTTGGTTCTAATTTAGGGGGCCAGCATGGCTAATCAACTATTTTCTCAAAAAATGTTCATGCAGTTTTTCTGAAACTTAGAGTTAATGGTAATTAGTAGAAAGAGTGACGATGCCAGATTTTCTAAGGAAAATCTAGTTCTTGGGAAAAAGTGGCCCTTAAGTGCTATAAAATTGATGAAAAATATATTTTTTTACATTTTGCCACAAAATTTAATCCATTGGGGTGTACATTTTTTTATTTGAATTTGTTCTGCTTCTTATTGCAAAAACTACACTTATTTAGAAAAATCTAGTTCTTGTCATAAAGACCAGTTAGTTTTTGATGGATCCATATTTTGCCATGTTTTTTTCCATATATCATTGGTAAATGTTTGGTTGGTTCATAAATTATCGTCAGTTGGTCCATTGATGATAACATGATAAAAATGCTTCTACATGAACCAATCAGTATCTTGATGATGTAGTTTCCAACCAATCAAAATATTGAATTAAGTCATAATTTGGCAATAACCCCTAAGGTCACTATTTTTTGTAAAAAACATGAGATGCAGGCCTCCAGATTTAACCCTTTTATGAGCAGATTTTGCCTGAGTTAGTATCAAACCGTTTGTCAGGTGTTATTTTTGATTCAGGCTGAAATACCTCACTTAACTAGTAAACAAGTCATTTGTTTTTATTTGAAAAGAAAGATTTAAGGGGTTTCATTCCTTATGAAAGGTGATGGTAAGATACTTTTATTTCATTCTTTTTATTTTAATTTAGAGTTTTTACTGTTGTGACAGGGCTGCTCCAAAAGTCACTAAAAATAGGTGGCCCTATAACTATTTTATGCTTTATTAGAATGAAGGCATCTATTTTAACAGTCATTTTATTACTATGACGATCAGTAGGAACCAGTCTTCTACGCAACAGTTTCAGCATGCATGTAAAAAATGACTTCACATGAAATCTCTGTTGACATTTTTGACATCTATTTAGGTGGTCCTGTATCTTTTAAGTTGTATTTAAGCCATATTTGTTTGTACACAGATCCATGACAACATATGTATGACAAGAAAATGAGTAATCCCTTTTTGATCTAGAAAAAAATGAATTGAATGGGGTCAATGTCACTTTAAATGTTGTGTCTGTAAGATAGTGGTAAATCTTTTGTACTAAAGGGAAGAAAAAATCTTGAGAATGTTAAGTGGTTAAGTGGGTTATGTGGCTTAGTGTCCAGTCCTCCCGAGCTGC
>JAUKPT010000330.1:0-21258 GCA_032273505.1 Nanomia bijuga | reverse complement strand
CAACCCAAGTGTGGCAAATTGTGTTTACATTGCACATTCGAAAGTAGACGATGATATTTGAAAAGGAAATCGAGTTAAAGCTGTTTGAATTTTTTTGTCGGCATTGTAACTGCTTTTAGATGAACTCAATCAATTTTAGATCCCACTCAATCATTATAGATAACGAAATCTGTTATGGTAATATGATTTTCTTACTGTAGTTACTACCAGATTTAACCATTGCTTGAAATTGTTCAATGGTCCGCCGATGATGATACAGTGAATGTAAACGATTGTACTGACAATTGGTAAGAAACTTCAGGTTTAAAAAAGTGTATATTTCTAAGTCACTCAGTAGAATTCTTCAAAAAGTTCTTCGCATGATACTTGCTTCTTGATTAGACACTTAGAGTCTTTTAAAGGTTTTTCGTCAGTTTTTCAGTCTTCTGTTTATAGTTTTATAGATTTAGAATTAGACGATACAATGTTAGATGATTTCTATAGAAACAAAGACAATAGTTCTAAAATGTCAATCAACAGTTCGTCGTTGGAATGTTTATACATGACATGAGAACGGAAAAAAAGCATTCGATGAATTCAAAAATAAATCAATAAAAAAACGGGTTGTTCATGAATAAAACATTAAGAAATAAATCAATTAAATAATTCAGAATAAAAATCTCCTCATTGATTGAAACCCCCGCGAATAACACGCGTTTTGAAAGCATGCGAAGTGTTATTTTCACGTGTATAAATCATGCTTATAACACATAATTCGCTGTGTTTACATCATCTTTCTTTTTTAGCCCACTGCATACAGCAAATATAAACCTAAAAAGAATTTCAACACCACGTTTCGTTATGTGAAATAAGGCGATTTGAACAAAATGTAAACAAAAGGAATAGCGTTTAATTGATCAAGTAATTACTTCTTTGACAAAAAAAACACGGTGTTCTGGGAATGCGAAAAGCATGATATAGGAATTATATAATAAATGTTGTCATCGTGCTCGGATAATAATAGAACAACATATAAATGGGTTGTAAATAAAAGAATGTTATATATATTACACAGTTTGATTAATACATGCGTTTAAGATTTCACAACGCAATTACAAATTCTGGTTGATTTATTAAGTGCTGTTTTCCTATCAACGAGATAATATTTTATTTTTCGATGCTGGTTCAGTGGGAATTTTACGTTTATATTTTGATGGACACATTACTTTTTTTTTTATACGGAAGACTTGACAAGGAGTGGCTTTAATAGATAAGTAAGTAGATTCTGATGTCCTTTTCTTAACAAATGGATATACGATCTAATGGATTTAGTTGAAGATTATGTTGGACTAATCCAAAAAAAATGCATTGTGTCTCTGAACGAATTAGTATTCCATGCCTGAGAAAGTATTTTAATGATATTTTTTAGTTAAAGGTTTTAGTTTATAAAAGTGTATTGACGACATTGGTATCTTTGTATTTTTTCACTCTTTAACATTTAACATTTTCATAGGGTTTGAGTTTCAGATTGATTGACTGTAACAGGCCTAAGTTGTGGATCTTGGGAGACGAAATTTCAACGTTCAGGGCTTATCTTTAATCAGACAAGATTAAGTTTAACTTTGTAGACATTTAGAATATACTATCTCACGATAATTCTAGAGTAATTTTTAACAACTTCTTCATATCTTATTTTGATAAAAAGTAAAGAAACTGATAGTTCCTCCTCAAAATTTATCTTTCTGTACACATTCTTAGCTATTTGATTCTCAGCCGACAACTCTGATTGTTCTTCTTCAATATTTCTGCATTAATGTTCAAGCTTGTTAGAAAAACAAAAGATCGGTTTTTCTTTGAATTTCAAATATCAAAATTAAGAACGGTTGTTTTTTCCTTCAGTCTAATTTTGCTCCCGCGCAATCAAAATCTAGTTTTGGTAAGGAATCATCTAAAAAAGTTTGTCTAATTTACATTATTGATTGGTTAATCATAAACCATATAAAGAACCTGATTGGTTCCTTTGAAAATGATATAATTTTTGACTTTGGGAAAACAACAAATTGTGACATTTCTTAAATCAACCAATGATGGCAATGATGATATTCAACCAATCTATAGTCTTTTGAGATATTCCTAAGGTTGATTTAGCTATGTTGTCTTTGTTTGTTTTCAAAAGTTTTAATTCCTTGCAGTAATGTCCAGATAAAAAGCTGCATATCGGTTTCAGCATACTAACGCCGCCTTTATCTTTAAATCTCCGATTCTTTAAATTCTTGAGTCCATGGAGCGTTTTTTGGTTAGATCAAAGTCTTTGAACCCACGCATGGTTTTATATTCTCTGTATTTTCTGGATTTTCGATTCAATGATCGCTCATATATTTGAAAATAATTCTCTTATTTGACATTAATACTATAATAATTACAACATAATCGTTTAACTATTCCCTTTTGATCTGATCTATTTCCGTCTCTGTTACGTTTCTACTATCATCTATCTTCTGTTATCTTAAACCCCGCAAATTATGACTTCCTTGATAGATATTGAAATGACATATGATTAAAAACCGTCCCATGTAGTTTCTAGTTTTGACATTACGATCGTTTTCATTCGAGGAAATTAAATCATCATCCGAAATCTCAAAGGGAAGATCTTCTAAATTGTAAATGTCTTTATCATCTATTCAATGAGCCCTTTCTCAGTTTCAACTTTGTGTCGAAATTTGCTGATGAAATTATGCTTCATCGCTAAATCTTACTTTGATCATGGATTATGCGCTTGTTATGGTCAAATCGCACCATTTTTGGTATGCACTGAGCCGACTTAAGAGGTCGCAATAACATTGTGAAAACTTTAATATCCATTTTAGTCTGCATTTTTATCAAGTTTTAGTTTTTACATCAGCACTTTTTCATCGCAATTGTAGGCAAGCAAGAGGTAAGTAACATTTTTGTCGAACTAAAGAACCGTTTATCACCGTTCATGGCTAACTTAGACCAATTTAGGCTTTTGATTGGTTTTAATTTGTTTATTAGAGACCGATTATCTGAAAATGGTACATCTGAATTCAAAATCTTTGATTTATGTTTTTGTTTAATCTGTACTTTCAAATGTAAAATCTTTGCACTATATAATATTGTCATGTTATGTTGTTGGCTTATCAGGCGTTTAAGGTTAAGCAAAAATAGAATATCTGTAAATTCGGAGCGGACTTAACCCTAATCCTAACCTAACGCAACCCAAACCCAAACCCAACCCAAACCCTAAAACCTACAACCCAAAACCCTAAACACCTAAAACCTCACATTTTCTTTCGTGTTTGTTACGACAGTCAGTTCCGAATGAAATAATGCATCCCGGAGCGTAGTATATTGTCTGCTACAACCAGAAGTTGTTTTAAAAAAAATTATCATTAGCAAACGAAATCATGCACTTGACACAATTGCGCAATTATTCCTACCACCTTTAGTTGTGTAATGTCGCACCCCGGTACAGAGTTATTTGTTTACTTAACTTTTCACAATTTCCTTTGTCTTGTTCTCGTTTTGTGTACAAGGCGTTCAACATCAGACAGAGTTCCAAGGGTTCAATGTTCCGAATTTTGAAAAGCGTATTTGTTGAAAAGGCTTCAGAGCACGGAAAACAACTGCAAGTCTTATAGGTGTGTTTTCAAATCAAGAGTTAAAGGATAAGGACAATATTCTTTGGAGATACTATTTATATATTTTTGAAATGCGTATAACTTCTTTAATTTTTATTCGTTTAAGATAGTTTTCACACATATTGTAGCTATTGACAAGCACTTTGATTTGACATGATTATTTTTGAAAAGGAAGAAGAATTGCCATTAAGACCATATCAAACTAGAAGATTAAATTTTTTCATGTTTGAATTTACATAATGTGACAACGAAGCATTGCCGATTGACAAAGTAGATTTAATTAAGCTTGTAATGGGTCCATTTAATATGATTAAATGATGTTGCACACTGTCTTGTAATTATCTAAAAACGTAATCAAAGTTAACTGTTTTTGCCAACTGCTAATGAATACCTACAGTGCGAGACTATTAAAAAAGAACACTGTTGGAAATAGTGCAACCAAAAGGTAGGATGGTCTCAAATCATACTTTTCAATAAATTTCATCTTGATAATAACCACTTTGATCATCTACGATAAAGTTAATAATCATATCATCGTGTTTTACCAACACACCTCCATAAATCGCACACCTCCATAAATTTTGTCAATATCCTATTTTTCTCATTTCATCGGAAGCTCATACGAAACCGAAAATAGTTCTGAAAATGTTTCTCATACAACAATTTTATTGTCAATTTTAAGTCTATTGTTGCTGCATACTTCAATTATCATCTCCGGTGGTGGTACAAAGGACTCCTGCACTGATCGCAATTATCATATTTTACTGTCGAATTTTCTAACTGACGTACATTTACGTAGGTGAATGCTTTGATATACATAATTTCAAGAATAAGTTTGCTGAGTATTAAAAGAAGTAGTGATACGATGAATTTTTGGGGGCGTTGAGTCGAAATTAGTGTAATTTTGTTTTGAATAGTTTTAAATATGTTTGCGTTGGTGGATACAAACATTGTTTTGTTTCGTTTGTTTGCAATATTTGATTGTGCATAATGAAATATTTTGCAGATGTATTCTTTAGATGAAGAAGCGGAGGGCTTTCTACCGATCAAGAATAACAGAACATCATTTAGAACATCATTTACAAGAGTTTATCTATGTATTTTTTTTATGTACTTATTCTTTGTAATATTTTCCTCAGTGATGTATATTTGCTATTAGCAGATGTATTATTATATACAGATACTCAAACTGTCTTAAAAGTTTTATGAAAATCGATTGAAAACCCGTTATTTGATTCATTTCTGTAACGTATATTTTTTGTTATATGAAACTTCCGCTTTTAGATATACAGTATTACTTAGATCTCTCAAATAGAAAACTTATTTTTAGCACGGAGTGAAGAAAGTTTTTGCTTATACTTTTACAAGATATGTACAACTATTTTATTAGTAGAATTGTTTTATTACTACTCAGGTTGCAGGGTATTCTGCTATAAATGTCTGAACATGCATTCACCTGATATTGCAAAGATTTCCATGTATAATTCATTTTTCTTCCTTTTTGATGTTATCAGCTAAATGACTTTATTGACTCTGTTTGCTATATTGGATATGTTAACTATATTTGTCGTTTCTTTCCTTTCAGGTAAAACATATCGTTCTTAAGCACCATTAAAATTACAATTAAACCGATCAGCTTCCAGCTTTTACAAGATGACGTTATTCTGTCCGTCACGTGGTACGTCACTTTCAACGTCGCCAGCGTCGTATTATGCCGGTACTTCGAACCCATACAACCTCGCGCAATTTTGTTCGTCGACAACCGTATCATCCGATAAAGAACGAAATGATTTATCATGGTTTTCACCACCGCTTACCGCACTTCACCATCAACAACAAAAAGAACTACAAAGAATCAGTAACAACAAGACAATCAAAAATAGCAGTAACAATAGTAGTAGACGTACGTCACAAACGGCGTCGAATAATAACGACGAACTTTGCTTCCAATTAGACGATTTTTGTCACTCAAATCCAGCGCGTGATAAAAACACGTCATCGACGAAAAATCCGTCAAAATTCGTCAATATAAGAAGTATACTGAAGAAGAGTCAAAGTGCAGACAGTGCCGTTAGAAAAACGATAGACGTCGAATTATTACGAAGGACTCTCGACGATTCAACTTTAGAACTTGATGATTGTAACGATGAAATACATTTAACGAAAACGGTCTCATTTGCTGACGATAAAAATAAAAAGCTCGTCGAAATCCGTATGTTTGCAACACAAAGCTTCTTAATCTCGCAATCTCCTGATTTCAAAGGGAAACGCTTCTACAGCATGCAACAAGAATCGAATCGTAATATATCAAACATGGTGAGTAAAGCGTGGAAACCGGATCTTTCTTTATGTTTTACCGAACCCTCTCTTCTACCCGGATTCGAAGAGAGGCTTTCAGGACGAATTGTCTGTCTCGAGAAATGTGGCACACGAAATCGACTTATTACTGGAATCGTCCTTGTCCGAAATATCGAATTCGAGAAAAGCGTATTCATTCGTTATTCGATTGATAAATGGAAGACGCACTCAGATACGGAAGCGTTTTTCTTAGCAACCGTCCAAGATGGCAGCCGGGATAGGTTTACATATACGCTTACGTTGCCAACGAGCGCACAAGAAATTGAGTTTGCAATTTGTTTCAAGACCCCGACACAAGAACATTGGGACAATAATGACAATCAGAATTACAGAGTAGCAGATGCGCAGAGGCCTCAGTCTGCAGCATAGAATTCGCTGAGAGGTATTCTCAAAACAAAATGTTTTCTGTTGATTGATTTAATATTGCATCATGAATAACCTGACTCTAATTGGTTCATCTAAAAATATCACAATTTGAAGAATTTGATATTTCTTTGCGAACCAATCAAGATCTATATATAATAAGATGTAATATTCATCCAATCAATAATCTAAATAAGACACATTTTTGAGATGATCTCTTATATATGATTAATTTTTAAGAATTTCGACACATTAGAATGTTTAGTTAAAACAAACAAAGACCCAAAAATTTTCGTCAAATTGTTTCAGAATTAACTTCGATATTTTTTTAGAATTTAGAACATTTGATGTTTTATTAACGATATTTCGTCCATCAATTTAGAAATATTATTAAATTTTTTAATTAAAACAAATAAAGCCCTAAAATTCCCCTTATTTCCATACTATCCAATTTTTATTTTAGAATAAACTTCGATATTTTTTAGAATTTAGAACATTTAATGTTTTATTGACAAATTTTTGTCCACCAATGTTTCGCTAGTTATATGTTCTCCTCCATCCACTAGTTAAACAACTCCATAAAATGTAAAAGTAAATATCCCCACCCCAGATCCCCCAAAACCCCTGTTTGTTTTATTCGAATTTGATGCTCTAAGTATCTTAAGCCCTTCTGCCAAACCTTGTAATTATGAATTAAACACCTTATATTTTGGAGAGAATAACCCAAATTACCTATTCAATTCACTAGTTGCTTTACCCCAGTTTTTTCCTATTGTCCCTTGTGATGGTACCTGGATTCATGAAACATTTTTTTGATTAAGGTCGTCAAGTCATCTTAATTTTGAGAGATTTTGTCATACCTTTCACTCGTTTTCGGTCACTGCTAGCTAGCATTACACATTTAATCTTATCATATATGGTTGAAAATGACCTCATCAAGAATCTGGCTGGTTTACTTAAAAATGTGATACTTAAAATCATTAAAATGATTTTAAGCAAACCATTAAGATTCTTGATGATGACATTTTTAACCAATGAAGCAGCAATTTAACTGACATTTTGTAGACAATTCCTATGATTGTCAACGCACTTGTCTTGTATTTTAATTTATTTCTAGTCTAGTTTGAATTTCTTTTAATAATGAAAAAAACCTGTACAAAAATTTAGATATTTTGTAACATTCCGTTCAGAAAAAAGGGAAACTTTCACTTCATACTAGATGTGTAGATATTCTGAGTACCACCGCTACTAGGAAGCTTCTAGGATGCTCGAGTTTTGCCTTCGAAAAAATTAACCTTGACCAAAAAGATTCTTGGTCATATTCATTTCACTGTTTTATTTTTTTAATAGATATGATCGGAATGACTAAAAAGTGTGGTCACAGATCTATACTTCACTATTTTTCTTTTTTCTTTCTTCTCGGAAAGATGGCATGGAAAACCTTTATTATAAACAAATTTTACATTGAACGAAGATTCTGTCGTGATGTCGTTTCCAACTAACACAGTGGCAGAATTATTCTGTATCGGAAAAGCCTCCCTTTTTTATCTTTACGATTATGGTCTAGAGTTTCCTCTATTTTAATCTTAAACTTTAGTTTAAACTATATCTGACACTTGTTTAGAATGTTGAAAGAATGGTTGTTACAATTTAGAAAAGTTGATAGATGGACCATGGACGTGAAAAGGAGGTGCTCAGAAAAGGAAAATAGCTTTGTTTAATTTATACGAGAACAGAATGAATGTCTTACAAATAATAGTTTTCTGTGATAATGAAAATAACTTTAAACGACAAATCGTCTGTGTTGTTCAAAGGTTGTTTAAACCTTTTCCAATCGAAGTACATTATAATATCGTTAAAACGATAATCGTTCTGGACAACCGGCCCCTTATTCTTATATTCAAATCAAAAAAGGGTTGTTCAGAATATTAAAAGAGCTATTCGTCCTATAAAGAGCACCATATTTTTCATGTTTCTGATCGGTAAAGTATTTCATTCATAATGGTGTTCAAACCAATTTTAATGTATATAACGAATGTAAAAATATTGTCCTTAAGTCTATGCTACAGTTTTACCTGGTTTGCTAATTCCACAACACACGACGAGAAATTTACCATTGGATATTACTTTGGGCTGAAGGGCCAAAAATTCGAAAATGTTCTTCAGAAAATACTGAAAATCTTAATTTGTTTTGTTTTTTTGATTGGTTTATTTGGATTGTACGTCTACTTAAATTTCATAATTTCGAAAATTGAAAATTCAGTCGTTGTCAGGGTAGAGATCTGTCTTTAGTAGAATAAATTTAACTTAATATGTGTACCAATCCATTTCTGTACCATTTTGTGAGTGAGTAACCATATCCAACTGTAACATATTCATATTTAATTTTGTAATAATGTCAAAAACGTTTAAAAACTAATTGTCCCTTTAATTATGTCTTTTTAATCATTTCATTTTGGAGAAAAGTGATTCTGTATATGCTGGATGCCTGCACGCCTAGGAAAGTTAGAAAAAAACAATTGATACATTTCAGTTATTGACCCGGAACTAACTGAATTATGACACTTTATCCAGAAAACTTAAGGCGAATTTTTCCTAAAACTTGGAACTGATATTAAGAGTGAAGAAATAAGTTAAGAAACCATATACGGTAATATTCCTTGACAGTAGGGCTTCATTTCAAACAAAAAAAAACACGTTCCAAATCATATTGCTGTTTGCATTGTGAGCATAAACATTGTTTCTAATACGCCTAAACATCGAACAGCTCATTTTACAGAAAGTACCTTTCAAGTACTTATTTGATCTAAAACGTTAGGACACATAGGTATTAGATGGGCAATTAAATCAATCAAGAAAAAAAATGGTCAATTATTTCGGTAAAAATGAAGTACTTTTGGTTTCGCTTCAAGTGAAAAGAAATTCTCATATTCTCGCTCTGTTCTCTCTCGGGGTCTATTTTAAGAATGCACGATGCTATTCGATCACTTTTTTACTACAGTGATTCATTATCATTACAAGGCAAATCAGATATTTTATATTCACCAGAATGCCAACCTGCATTTTAAGGTACATGTAGTATTGTTAAAAACTAAATTATGTGAAAGTAACTCAAACCATCTCCCTATACATCAAAACTCTCGATAGAAATAGAACACTTGTCTTTGAGTTATTGTCAAAAAATGAAACCTACATTTTAAGGTACATATGGTAACAAACCTATTTTTGTGCAGCAACGATCCCCGGGAAATCTAAACAAATGTAAGGGTAATTCGACTACTTAATTACAGCTTTCAGATGCATCTAAGAGCTACAAGGATTTAAAAAATCACCCACATTTTAATCATAATTATTCTTTTCAATCCGCGCGCGCAGCCTCAAATTTTTCCTCCTTACACCGCCAAATGCTCCTTTAGATAGTCAAATGCTTCTTAGATAGTCACATTATACTGAGGAATGTTCACATTTTCTACTCAACGATTGTCAGATGCTACTGTGATATGGACTCATGTGATTCGATCGCCAAACTCGTACCCAGTGCCTTGTAGCGATTTTTGCCGTACAATGGCATATGAGATAAAAGCACTCGGGACAAGGGTGATTCGTCCACGTTTAGATTTCAGGAAATGACCAAAGAAAGGTGTCATGTAGTTTATGACGGTTTAACTAATACGCAACTACCCCATGAAAACAAAGCTTCAATTTAACAAAGAATATATAAAACTTACTGTTGACAATAACAGTACTATTTCATCCAAATTAAATTCGCACAAATTAACCTTATTTATTTTCGTGAATGGCATTTTTGAATATTCGCGTGGATTAATTGTCGCGAATGAAGAATCGTCGGATATGTACATTTGTTTTTAAATGTCGAATTCTTTGCATTTAAATACAAGAGTTTATTTATTTTCGCTAATAGAGCATTTCCTGATTTTTTCGCGTGCCTAATCATCGCGAATGAAGTCCAATTCGCGGAAATGAATCCACGTGAAAATATATCACGCGAAGTATCAAAATTTTGAATCCGTTAATTATATTTTAAGAAGGATCTACACAATTAACCCAATGCTTGAGCGTTTTATGCTTTAAATGTATTTTTCGAAATCTTCTTTTCCCTTGACAAACTATCTTCGAATAACCCAGAATATTTGACGCGCTTGGTTTTTTCAATAAAATAAAGCAAAGAATGATGGGTAATTTGAAGTTGATCTAGGTTTAAAAATTTCATTTCACAATTAAGAAGTTGATCACAAGTTTTAGAAGATGATTTTTGATTTCTCAGATTTTAAAATGATGATTTTTGAATTGAAAAGACAATTGATGATTTCAGAAGATCATCTATGGTTAAAACAGTAATTGGTCGAAATGTATAGTATAATGCATTTCGTACAAAAGTAAGGATTATCATTACAAACAATGTTGCATCCTGTTGGCTGTGCTTGGTGTTAATTTAAGGTCGAACTTAAACTTCTTCTCCTTCCATAAGCTGTCAATGTTGTTCTTGAATGAGTTTAGTGATGTGGAATCAATTACATCTTGTGGAAGGCTGTTCCAGTTTTTTTACAACTCTTTGTGAAAAACTATTTACCCTATTAGTTGCTTTTGTTTTAAGAAATCTTTTATCGTGGCCTCGGGTTAAGATTTTCGGCCTAAGATTTTCAGTAAAGATTTTTTCAGAAAATTGAAAAAAAAAATCTTCTAAAATTCTTTTTTAGAATACTACCAATGAAAGTGAAAAGGAAAAGAAATATTTTCAAAATATTTTCGAACCCCCCATAGTAAAAAACAACAACAGGGAAAAAATTCAAAAAGAAAATTCCCTGTTTTTGAATGATTTGATCTTCTTTTCCTGTTTTCTTGTCATCTTTTATCTTCTAATGCATTCTTTTAAAAGGACAAAGGTTTTTAACTAACGATATTTTTTTTATCTAGGAGAGTAGTAAAAACAAATTGTATATTTAATTTGTTATCACAAAACCTTTTTGACTAGGTAAAAATAGGAGTTTGGTCAAAATATCTACCCTTGTTTTTGGCTGCACATCAGTGTTATTTCTTTTATGGGAGATGCTTGCTTTGTTTGCTTTGAAAACGCCAGACACCGAATTGATTTATATCTGTATTATATTTTTGAATCTTTATTCAATGCAAAATGTTATGCATTGCGAAACACAAAACAAAGTATAAGACAAAATAATAAAAAGATAATATGATATCTGAATCTCGTTTTAATAAAAAGTTAAGTATCGAATTACGTTTTAACGATTAGAAAAAGAGTATTAAAATATGTCATCTCTTTTCTACTTAGTGACCTGTTATGTTGTCACATGATTCAACATGAACCAATCAGAACCTTTGTTAGTTCAGTTTTATTTACGTTTTATTAATACTATTATTTTTTAAGATTACGACGGTCGTTTTGGGTGGTCCCCGTCTTTTTTTTTGATGATCTTTTTTTTACGAAACTGTTTTTGTTTTTGTTTTATATTCTACTAATCAATAAGTCAATAATCGTTACTGTTGGCAACAAGATAAAGATAGTAGATAAAAGATAATGTGAATTTTGAGAAGTCTGTTTTTTTTTTACTCGTAATGAATGAATAGACAGAAATATGATTTACATCCACAGGCTTTCGTATAGTTGTTTTTGGATTCAAGATGAATATTCTTACCCTTCATCCTAAAAAGCAAATATAACAACAAAATGAGACTAAATCACGAATGGGATTCAAGTTAAAAGACCCACCGCGCTACACTGACAACAAATTCTTGACCGTTACTGATTCATTTTCCATAAGGGTTTGACACAGTGCACTCGTCTATACAGCTCGCTAAAGATTGCCGCAATATACGCCCTAAAAGTCGTATAGAATATCAAAATGAAACAAAATAAAGAGTGACATTCAACCAAATGAGCTAAAGGTTACTTGACCGGTACTTTATAATTTACCGGAAAGGTTTGCCACAGCGCACTCGTCTACGCGGCTCGAAAAAAATCGCTTGCAATATACTCCCAAAAAGTCGTATAGAATGTCAAAATGAGACTAAATGACGAATGACATTGAAGTTAAAAAAAACCATGATAAACTACAAATAACAGCAAACCATTTTCTTGACCGGTACTAGATTACTTTATGGAAAGGCTCGCCACAGTGTACTCGTATACAGCTCGCAAAAGATCGCTCGCAAAAGATCGCCGCAATGTACGCCTAACAGAACACTCGTCGCAATGTACCCCTAACAGAACACTTTCGTTAAATGATCTGATGTACGAATATGTCTCATTTTATTCTAGAAAACGACTGTGCACGAATGAATCGATATCAAACGAAAGGTGAGTCAATTCTCTTCGCGATGTTCTGATGATTCGCGCGTAATACGCATCAAGGCTTTAAAACTAATGATGCGTGGTGGCCACTTACCCCGAAATTCCCGCAAAAATTCCTTGAAAATTCCCCTGAAAGTTTTTTGAAGAAGCATAAATCCCGAAATCTTGTGCTGAGTGACTTCTTTTCCACCTTTTTTAAAATTATCTCTGCTTTTCACAATTTTATTTTATTTTTTCCGGAACCGGGTATTTTTTCAAAAATCGTGCTTTTTTTTTAGTGAATCCCTCTAAATGTTATGGAACATATCCCCGGAGATCCCCTATTTTTCAATGAAATTGCCCCTGAAAACCCGCGAAATTCTGTGGTTGATTTTCACTCCGCTGTGAACAGAATGGAGATGTTACCAGATGATAAAATAATAATACCAGTGCCGATTCAAGTCATGTGACAGAAAACAGTTGCACTGACACAGCCGGTGCTTTTCTAGATTTTCCAGACGATTCGCCTGGTGATATTTCGAATTCGCCGGAGGAGGTTGAATGAAATTCACCGTCAATATTATATAAATGTATATAGAATGAGGGTCTTTAGTTTGCATATTTCGGCCATATAGGCCAGTGGTTTCGATCTTATTGATTTACGCGTTTCCTGTTCTTTGGTTTTGTTGAATGATGGAAATAAAGATATAATTATACTGCTGTGATTTCTAGACTGACAATCTGATCTCAAACTTGCTCTCCCAGACGAGTTGACATAAAAAAATGAAAAGCATAAAATTTGAAACTTTGCATAATCTTTTTTGAAATGGTATAAAAATCAGCTATTTAATATAAAATAGCATACATTTTCAAGAAAAAGCAAAAATGGATTTATTTGTTGAGGTCTTATTTGGAGTCGCCAACGAGTCCTTATGAAGCCAGCTCCGTCAGTTCGCCGGCCTTGATCATTCATATTCATATTTGATATGTATCAGCATAAGTTAACATAAGTTACAATGTGGCTGGAAAGTCTGCTCTATTCAACTCTAAAACGAATTATTTTTAGGAATCTACTGATGCTGTATTTGTATATTTATATGTTTTATTTGTTGAGATATATCGCGACCTTTCTCGGTCATTATCATTCTTAAATGAATCTAAAATGAACTACAAAATACTATAATTACAGTGGCATTGAGATATTATTATTATTTCAATAAACCGATATTCATCTTAAGTGTTCAACGTTGGTCTCATGTTGTACATTAGCAAAAATATTATTTTTTTATTTTGTTTGTTTTGATTTATTTTAGGTTACCCATCTGACAGTCCAACACCAGCAATCCTTCCATTGCAAAACCAGGTATTTATTTTAAGTTTCTTTCAGTAATGGTCATTGTCATGTCGTCAGTTGGTACTCCAGGGGTCCAATGCGTTCATAATTTTAGATGTCAAATGTCAAATTTTAAATTTTAAAACATTTGAAAAGACAGTGCATGCGCCTCCTTTGTGTCTGTGACCCTAACGGTGGAATATCTGTCTGGAACTCCCCACCCCATAAATAAGCTTTATTTCTAAAAACAGAAAAGCATTTTTCTAGCATTTTTGGTCATTTTAAGCAGAGTAAACAAATAATATGTTTTTCACATTATTACCAATTTACTTTACAAACATTCATATTGAAAATTTGTCAGAATTTGGAACTTTGTAGTTGGGCTATAATTAAGGATTTTTGGCATGAATATTCGCTGTTGGTGCCCATCCCCCTGCCTGGTATTCAGCCAAGATTCCAATTTTAATCAAAAGCTTGCCTTTTTAAAGTTTATAGCTAAGATTTCAAATTTTCTTTTTTTTCCTTTTTAGGTGATCATGAACGCACTTGTTTAAAGGTGAAAACCTGTTGAAATCCACGTGATTCTCAAGCAGCCAATCAGCATCGACCTTCCATTATGAACCAATGAAGTCGAAGAGCTGCAACTAACAGAACAAAACAAAAACATTTTTTTATTAAAATTCTAAAATTTTTAATTCACATTCATTTGTCAACCAAATCATGAACATTCTTAAGTGATCATCTCAAAACTTTGTCTCATTCAGACTATGGATTGGTTGAATATTACATCATTATCAAGATTTTGACTGGTTCATTTAAAATCTCAAAACTTTGAGATGTTATCATTATTAAATGAACCAATAAGATTTTTAATGATTTAATTTTCAACCAATCAATAAGTCTGAATGAGACAACGTTTAGAAATGATCCCTTTACAAAAATTATTATAATGAAAAATAATTATAAAAGGAAATGATTTTTATACTCTTATATACAGGGTCTGTCTGTCTTCAAATCATGGCTGAACTCAGTCTTGGCTGGAAATTACATAATCGAAAAAGCTGATGGGTTAGTTCAAAACTGTCAAAACTCAAAATCGGGTGGGAGGGAAAGTAGGGGTGACGCCTGGCGCCTTTTAAAAAAAGCCAAAATACACCCGATGCACCCCTCCCCCTCCTCCACCTCCAAATGAACCAACCAATCAGGATTTTAATGATGTAATATTCTAACCAGTCAAAAGCTTAAATTTAGCCATAATTTTGAAGCGGATCCTTATTGTTACATACACTTTATATATGATTGTTAATGTTATTAGTCTACAAAAATATCATCGTACAGACAAACAGACAGACAGGCGTGTTGTGTTAGTTTCTTTTTTGTACGGTTGTCTAATGATGACGTCACAAGGTTTAAAATAGAGATAGAGACGGGGGTTTATTTTTTATTCTATTTAACTTTTGTAAATATTTTTTACTACACATGTGTACTATATCTCTTTTACCCCCGTATTATTGGGTAAGAGGGGTTGGGTGGGGTGATGGGTCGTGGCTTAGGTGATGGGGTAAGGGGCATATGGGATGGGTTGTTCAGGTCAGGGGATCACAAAGAAAAATGGGAGAGAAAATCAATACTGCTTTACTCTCAACAAAAGCCATTTTTAATACATTTTTTTCGTAAAATAGATAACGGGGGGGGAGTAGTTTTGTAAGAAACTAACAGGAAGGTGTTTTATGGAGAGCATTAATATTACATGCGTATGTTACCTTTTCAGTAACCAATCAAAATTTTATACGATTCGTACATAGGAATGAGACGCGCTATGTTTCTCTCTAGATAATTCAACTTCAGACTTGAAATCATCGCTTGGTCAGGCATGACGAGAGATATTCTATTTTTAAACTGGCTCTTTGTGTTTTCATTATTCATAAGCAGGGGTTCAAAATATTCTAACTCAGTCATCCGGAAAATTCCACCCTGGAGTTGATACGGCTTCAAAAAAAAAAGGTCCGGCTCACGATCCGGGCGACACATCTTTTGATCCGGACCATAAAAGGGCTTGTCCGGTAGGTAGAACGTTTCAAATAAGACTTGCAAAATTAATAGTTAGACCCCTTCGTGCGGCGAAACCCATGGAGCGAAATATTGCAAAAATATGCCAATCACTCAGATAATGTGATTTTTAACCGATGATTTCGAGTCTTAATTTTCTTTCGAGACGTGTTAATTATTTACGCCCTTCTGTTTTTTTTTCGCGAATAGCATTGTAAAATAGATTTACCTAATTATTTTTTATTCCTTAATTTGAGATATAATGCCATCTTTCTCATTAGTTTAACAAGGTTTGGCAAAATCGTTTGAATTTTGATTGGATTAAAATTACATCACGATTACTGTTTGGTAGTATCGGTCCAAGCCTGGAAATAATTTTGCAAAATGTTTTGCCTACAAGGTCGCAGAAAGGTTTTGTGTTGAGTAATTTAAATATTTTTTTAATGCTAGATATTCTAAGTTGTGTTTTTTTTGGACTTGATAAATGTATGTTAACAGACAAATTAGAAAATTAGAAAGAAAACGTGTCTTCGAAGTATGGGTAGTTTTGTCGTTTGATTGGCTGAAAATTACATCATCAAGGTTCTGATTGGACCTGATTGGTTTAAAAATAAATCATCAAGGACATGGTTGAAAATTACATAACCAAGGACCTGATTGGTGCAGTCATTTTAAGAATGTTACAATGTCACAATATTACCACTATTGCATTTTTAAGATCCTCTATATGGTAAGTCCATGCAAACGTTTGAGTGATCCCGTAGCTAGACAAAAACTACAAGGGGGGGAAATCAATTTTTGGTGCTTTTAAGTCTACATTTTCTGCAGGAAATATCCATCAAATTTTATTAAGTACTAGAAATTTCTTTTGGATAAAAGGGGCAATGACCCTGAAAATTTTCCAACGCCTACCCAATGCTACGGGCCTGATTAAAGAAGGAAATGAAGGAAATCGAATCTTGAATATTGCATATTTGAAATTGACCAAAAAGTTTAACTAGCCGAAATTTGGTGAATATATTGATTTTTAGATTTTTCTTTATTGAATTGTTTTCCAAGCAGATAGGGATCTAAACCTACAAGGTTTTGAAGCAAAATTGAGTTTATGACATCGAGAATTTGAAACTCTTTGTACAATTATAAATCGAGAAATGAGGTAAGATACTTATGTCCTGCCAGAAGCGGGCGAAGTACACTCAGTTATAAATAAAAATAAACAAAAGAATTATCATATTTATTTTCGTCATCAAATTAGTAGAAATAGAAATGAAAATATTTTTGAATGTGTTTTGAAGAACAGACATGAACTTGAATTGAGTTACGTTATTTTAAAGATGTTATTTTGCAGTTATGCGAATACTTTTCGCACTTTTTCTTTCAGTGAAGAATTTTCGATAGATATTTCAAATTGCATGGTATTATTGCATCATCCATACTCAATGTGTGAGATGCTTACAGATTGTTTACAGATTATCGGTTAATTTACCGTATGATGTCGAAAGTTACATCATCAAGATTCTGATTGGTTCATTTCAATCAATATTTTTGATAAACCTATCAGGTTCTTGATGATGTAATTTTCAACCAAATATGACGGTTAGAATTACCAATAATTTGCAGACAATGTCTTATAGGATTGATTTTCTCAAAACTTTGGATGAATTCTATCTGTTTTTTATTTATGGCTCTTCAAACTCGAGAGAGGTCAGAAAAACATTTCGAGGGAATATATTTTGGCCAAAATTCCGAATTTTCCTCTGAAACATTTTTAGGCTGAGAAGAAGAAATAAAATCAGAATTTCTTGCAACCAATCTTGAAATTTTTTCCTGATGAATTAGTCCTAAGGAAAGCATAATTAACTTAGTAGGAAATAGGGATCGAACAACAACTTCGCCCGTCGGAAATAGGGATCGAACAACAACTTCGCCCGTCGTCCGTTGTTTTCGGTCCCTTGCTAGGAAAATACACTTAAAAACTTAAGAATTGGCAGAAGAGCTGTAAAATTGAAATTTCAATTCAGTTCTATCCTACACTTAAACTTAGGAAATCTGTTTGTTAAGCAGGGACGTTTTTTGTAAATGTTCGGTCCAAATCGTGTAATTTCAATCACACGCAAGAAAAATATACCTTAGAATATCTCAAAATTTAATACTCGTGAAAGGGACCATTTTACCTGATTTTTCTGATTATCAAGGGAAAAGGTCGTGATTTTCTGTCAGGATAGTGTTATCATAAACTGGCAACTTGTTCATTTTTTTAAATCCAAGTATAAAGGAGATGTTTAATTTTAAGAAAAGATATATTTGTATATAACGTGTACATAAGTTCTTATAGCTACTGCTTCAGACAAGAAAGACCTTTTATTTTACTTTTTCTACAGCCTTCAAGAAAGAAGTTTTCGCGGAAGTTGCTTTTTGCGTTTTTTAAATTTTTTAGTAAAAATGCTCAGTATTGGCGAAATTTATTCTTCTCGCGAAAATTTCTTTTGTTAATGGGTTAACTCCTCGCCAGAGGGGCATTTAGAAGAAAATGTTTATTATATATTTTCTCGATTCGGTCTCTTGTTCTTGTTCTTTTTTTTTATTATTCAGTTTGTCAACAAATCTTCATTATTTGTGACGTTTCAATCAGGCCCTATCACCTAAAGGATCGTCTATTGATGATCCGTACATTTGTTAAATCACTGGTTGAAATTGCACACGTTTTCACCAAAGTTCATAATCTATACAACATTTTTTATCCGTTGGTAAATAAATCATTTCGGACCTATCGTTCAAGTTAAAAATCATGCTTGATCATTATCAAATGATTAGATTGTAATAATGATTATTCAAACAATAAGTAAAAATTCACTTGGTTGTTACAAATAATAGAAATAACCTATTAATTTTTATGGATTAAAATCATGTTTTTACAGAGTATAATTCAAACTAAAATTGAATATTTACGTATGAAAACTGAATTTTTGACTATTGTGCAATATGCGCGCGCAGAGTGATATCCAAATCGTGATACCATGTATTGCATTATCAAGATTCTGATTGGTTTCTTCAGAAGTGAAATCAGTATTTTCAGTTTTAATAAAACATCAAATGATAACATTTTAGAATGAACCAATCAGAATATTCATGATTTAATTTTCAACCAATCAGATGGGTCATAGACTTATCGACCTCGTATGGGGCCTTTTTGAAATTCTCTTAAAAATGTTATATATTTTTTGAATTAAATGGTTTTGATAGTTATATATATATAGATGATATAGAAACCGGGTCGAACATAACATACACATGGTTTCTACAAACTGAAACACATTGTTTTTTTATTCGTCAGTATATTTCCACACACTCAAATGTCGGACACAAATGATTTTGGACACTTAAAAATTATATCACAAATCCTTTCTTAATTCATACATCAAATCAGAATTTATTTTTATTCCTCGTTTCTTACAAATGACCGGTCAAATTTTATAGGTTCCCTGGACCTGGTTACAGGAATATTGGACCGCGTGGAATTTTGTTGTCAATTGTACATTGGACCACTGATTATTTTGTTGAGCATTTTGCCGTGTGTACAATGGATCAAAAATGATATTTCTCTTGTTTGTTGGACTGCTTGAAATGATAAAGATAATTCCTGTGCATGGTACCCAATTCCATAGTACCGGTAAATTTTGACCAGCCAATTCTACTACTCATTTTTTTTTTGTCATTTGATTTTTGATTGTCATCTTCCTTATATTTTTTCTGTGCTCTTATGAGAAGAAATTTTCGCGAAATTTAATTTCCTTTATCTGAGGGTCCAAATTAGCGAATTTTGCGGAATTTAATTTCGCGAATTGGCAAAATTATAGCCTATAGAGATTTTGCGGAAGTGTTAAATTTTGACGCGATGGCGAAAAGAGCTCAATTTTGTAAAATTGAATTCCGCAAAATAATTATCGAGCGAAAATTTCTTCTTAAAAGGTATATTTTTTTCAATTAGTTTATTACGGAGAAAGAATTTTTAAAATCAAGTTTTTATCTAGTAGCTATTGACGTCATATTTTTATGAAATGATCAAGTTACTTCTTACTATATCAAGCAGTATTGTTTTCTTTATTTTCGTACTCAACTTATTTATCCAAGGAATTATCGCCAAATTTTGGCAAATTTAACCGTTTGATTGGTTAGAAATTACATCATCAACAGGCTTATTGGCTTAGGTTAAAATGTCACAATTTGTATTTTGAAAATAAAAATTGAAGAAATAATTCTAAAAGAACCAATGAAAATCTCGATGATGTAATCTCGAACCAACAAAAGAATTTAATTATTAGCCGGAATTTGGCGACTATTCCTCAACCTCGTTAAAACCAGGCCAATTATGATTCCGTTTCGGGAACACCATAAACTCCATTATTTATGGAGTTCCCGAATCGGAATTATAATGGACCGGGTTATAACGAGTTGGACTATTCCTAACATTGCTCCACAAATGTAACAAGGTTATTCCTTTTGTTTGATTAAAAAGCCGTGCGTGCACCATAAGTAGTCCTGAACAGAACTGCAAAAAGTCGGTACCGGGAAGCAATCAACTCCTGAGGGAATCAATGCAAAATTGGTGAAATGGGCTATTTTCAAAAGGAAGCTTAACGTTTCACACAGCTGTGCAGTGCCGAGAACCAATTCTTTTTATACAGCCCTGTTCCTGGATGCGCCCAGAATAAGCCTAGAGTCTTGTCCTCTTCATTAGACATTTTCATGCGACATTATATTTGGAATGTTTTGGACAAAAATGACTGGTTCTTACAGGAAAATATATGAAATTCAAATAATAAATTACGACTAAAAATAGTACTTTCTGGCATTTTTTTTTTTTTTTGGAAAAGTGGTGAAATTTAGGGAAATTTTATTTTATTTTACTTTTATATAGAAGCCAAATACTATTGATTCTAGTAGCAAGTAGCACAAGGATCGGAAAAAATTCTTGAAATGGCACCTTTTGACTTATGGATAAAATGGCGAAGTTTTTTAAAATTCCACTTAAATCAAATGTAATCAAATAAAATTTAGATGCTTTCTTATTTTGTTAAATTAAATGGAACTAATAAATGAAGTCTAAAAATGTTTCAAAAAGTAGTTGAGATTTTATTCGTTACTCGGTCTGCTAGTGACGGGATACAGTGCAGTGGCAGATCTGGCCCAATTTCTGAGTGTCTTCAAAA
>JAUKPT010000329.1:0-21268 GCA_032273505.1 Nanomia bijuga | reverse complement strand
TCAATTTCTGTTGTCAAACCGAATGGTCAATCAGCATAAGGTCTCCATTTTTGAGGAACTTTTTGAATTATTTGAAAATTAGGATCAGGAACCTTTTTTCACTAACTCAGACTCTGTGCAGTGCTAGGAAAGACAAAGAAAATTCCAAATTATGATTATAGTACAGAACAATCTCTACCTCATCAGTATAAAACGATACAAAGCAATACAAAATATATAAAATATATAGAGTTTAGCGGTTTTACAGTTAGTTATACAGTTAAAGCATACCACAATATTAGGTCGTCAAGCAACAGGACAAATATTTAGGAGAAAGATAAGAGAAATATATCATTTAATCCAAAAATTGGGCCCTATTTGTCGACGAGGAGTAAATCACTGGTTAAAAAGTGTACGATATTTCTGAAATAACAATATTTTTTTGGATAGTGTACGAGATTTCTAGTGGGTGATTTACCCCTCGTTTGTCGATTGGTCCAACGCAAAGTCTTAGTTCATTCTAGCGAAGTTTCAAGTTAAAAAGATTATTTGAGAAGAAGGTAAACCATCTTTCCGATCTTCCAGACCAAATTTAACTTGCATCAAATAACCGATGAAAATTAGTAAGGAAAAGTTTTTTTTAAATACAAAAATACAACCGAAAAACCACCGAACACCAAATCTTAAGATTTTAGCATATTCTAATGAATGGCGGTAAATGCTGACACAGTAATTCTTCATCCGTTGGTATAGAGAAAATCTTTAAATTTTGAATTATTTTTTACCTGTCCATAAAACCCCGAATTCTTTGATACCGATTACCAGTTGTATTGAGTTCAAGGATTTTCACCATTTTATACATGTGCTTAGGTGAACATGCTAAACCGTAAAAAAAAAACAGTGAATTGCGATTAGCGGTTTATTGGTAAAGGACGAATTTAGGCTAATTTTTAGTAGAATATGTAGGATATTTTTAAGACATCTTTAAATGCAAACTAGATTTAAGTAAAGAAAACAAATGCGCGACAACTGTTTTGAAACGGGATTTAGTTATTTTAGAATGGTAAATATTTCTTCCCTGTTTTAGGGTGCGAAAAAATAGAAATAGGGGAAAGGCGCGCTTTTGGCCAAATTATTTTCCTGTGATATTTTGCTTAATTCTCGTGGTGGAACGGCCCCTTCGTCTTCGTTAATCTTTTTTTACCCCCATCCCAATCTAGATAAGGTAAACTCTTTTTTAGGTATATCAAGGTTTTAATTCATTTACAATGATTCATAGTCCAAATTACTTAAGTACGATACTGAGAGATTGCTAGTCACATAAGAGATGAGCACATGTTAAGCTAATAACTAAAGGCGTTAATTTGTTTTGGTTTCAAAATTTTACAAATATTGCTAAGAAAGAAAGTTTAAAGAGCAGAAATATATTCGAGATATCTTTAGGTCACTCTAGGTTTGGCATGCTATTTATGATCAAAATTAAGCACAAAAATGCACGACAGTTCATATAGGGAATGGGATAACTGATTCTGGAATCAATTTAATGACAACAAAGGGAATAGTTCTAGGGTGTAATTAAAAGTTAGAACATATTAGAGCATTATATGCGTGATTAGAATAGTTTTTAACAATAAAGGAAATTCTTCTTTAACAAAACGAAAGTGAAAGTCATTTTGCCTTCACTTTGCATGGATGTATGTAAATCTCTTCATCTGTTGATAACCTGCAATCTATTTATTGAAACAGCTAATTTGTTATTGCACGAGCGCATGCAATTACCTATTCATGTTTCACTTCAAGACATCTCAAAGGAAGAAAAAAGTTCGGCACTCTCAAATAACAACTTAACATTTTCCTCTAAACATAAAAACCTCTTCACAGCACATGCGCAGTTTCATCTGTCGTATTATTTGTTGATCATCTTATTTGTTTATTTATCAAGTGCAGATCGCATCATATCATAAGTTCGTGCCCAGTTCTCTCTCTTCTATTCTCAACATGCACGGTCGCTTCAAACGCATTTCACATCAAATTTGTTCTAAATTTAAATGCTGTCTTTGTGTACTGAACTTACATGTTTTTTTTTGCTCGTGAAAATTTCTAATCTGTAAAGTAAGGTATCAAAATAAAAGCTAGCTCCCACCTGTTTATTGGGTACCGGGAATAAACTCAAACAGGGGGGATTTATTGATACTTGATTTATAGTTTTATTTTCTGTTTGAAAGGCCTCTTTGTTTCGCGGGGGGGGGGGGCACTTTGACCCCCCATTCTGGATAGGGTTAATTGTTAAAAAATGATTCCCGTGCTATCACTAAGAAATACGCCACGGACTTTTTGGAGATTTCAGTATGAAAAGAGGTTAAGATCAATGCTCATTAAGCACTGGGTTGGGAAATGTTCAAATATTGAGTGCTGGCTGTAGGGTGGCAGAAAATTGTTTACTTCCTTTGACCGAGAGGGAAAATTTCTTAACTCCCTTGGAAATCTATATAGACAGGATCTATATTATAAATAGTTCTTACTCTTATTGCATGGGTGTATTGTATTTAAAAAAATATTATAACAGAAATCATCTACAATAAGAACACAATCAAATAAATGCACAAACAAACTATCACACACAAATAAAATCTATGACATATGATAGCATTTTTCCTAAAACTTTGCTTGAACCTCCTAAATACGTCTTGATACTGTCACCTGAGCAAAAAAAATGACACTTTATTTTGACTGTTTTCTGACCAATACATATCAACCAACCAATCAATCAAAACATTTATCCTCTTGAATATGAGTGTTGTTGACTCCCCCTCAACTAAATTGTAGTGTAGCTTCACTTCCTTGGAATTAATTTAGCTTCATTGGACCGGCGATCCCGCGGTCCTAGACTTCCTGCCACACCAAAATCGTGATAAAACACACTTATAATACACGTTTTTTTTTATAAGAACGCCTAAATTTCATACAGGATGTTCTTATTTTACATCGTTTTTCAACGAAAAAGCCAAATCCAAAGACAGAAGATCTTGAGAGTTCAGTACATTAGCCTTATTAGATCAGTGTATATATATTGTATCTTTATCTTGTGCGAAAGAAATACAGTAAACTCTCTATAACTCGAACACTCAAGGGAGATAAAAAAATTTTCGAGTTTTTAGAAAGGTTCGAGTAATAGAGAGTTGGGAAAATTTTCCAAAATAATTTATATTTAGAGTCTGACTATTTTTATTCTGTAGCAAATAATAACTATATATATAGTAGTTTGGTTCCTTCCACAATAATCCTTTTCGACATTATCAAAATAGCAAAATAGAACCAATTTAATCATTAAAGTATTTTGAAAAATTTGTGATGTTCGAGTTATAGAGAGAAAATATATAGAGAAAATATGCAAAGGGACAAAAGAAAATCGTTCGACTTAAGGAGAGATTCGAGTTATAGAGAGTCCACTGTAGCTATTTCTTTTGTTATTGTATCAAAAAGTTTTTCTTGACTTACTCATTCAGCCTTGGCATAGTCTTAAGATGTTTTTAAATTTTGAGCCAATCTCAGCCTGAATGTTTTTATAATCGAGGTTCTTATAAAAGAATATTATAATTATTTGAGGAATTTGAACTCATTAGCTACTAACTTTGGTCCGTCTCTATCATTTTTATTAATTTCTTGTTTTCATAACAGATAAAAATGTTGAATATTAACTCAATTCTTGCTGCTTTAGAGTACTAACTTTTAGGCAAAGCAGGCAAATCTGAACCTGTATTTTCTTAAATTCTCTTCCTGATTTTGCACATTAGAAACTTTCACTCGCATGTTTTCAAATTATTCCGTTTCGTGTTTGGCAAAATTCTTGTTCAAATCCAATATGAGAACAATAGAGCAACACATGTCTGTACAGGAATAGAGGGATCCCCTTTCTGAAGTTCGGCTTTCAATTTATTCGATGGAAACATTGAGTTTCTCTTCACGGTCTTACATCTAACAGTTCGTTGCCAGTTACGAGTTCGTTTGAATAAAAGCGCAGAAAAAATAAAAAAGCGAATTCGTATTTTGACGTAAGTTAAAATGTGTGTTCGAAACTTGTCATTAAAAAATGGTCATGATAGTTTTATGTTTGAAATAATGGAAGGACGAATAATTAGAAGGTTAATAACAATTTTCTTTATACTCATGGTGAAATAGCGACATGGTTCTTGCATAATGTTTTGAAATATACTTTGTTCGTTGCTGTGTATTGTGTTGTATTGTGAATTTGGCAAGCTATTTGAAAAGTTTGAAAAGAGAGGTAGTCATGTCGATTTCGTTTCAAGTAAGGGGTCATCTCAAAACTTTGTTAAACTATTGATTGTCTGAATATTACATCATTAAGAATCTGATAGTCTTAAAATTATGGAAAATTCAGTATTTTGATTGGTTAAAACTTATATCATCAAAGGTAATGATTGATTTAATTTGGAGTATTACAGTTTTCAAAAAACCAACCGTAACCTTTTTGAATTAACCAATCGCTAAAACTTGCAATTCTTAACCGATCAAACAATATCTTGAGAGTAGAGATGTGTTTTAAAAGAATGCAGGGCCACTCTAACTAAACTAAAGTAAAGTTGTATCTTCAATATTGTGTGCTAGTTATGTCTTTAAAGATGAGTGAATTAACTAGTTCACGCTTAGACTCGTCTACAAAAAGTACAGACAGTACACACTCTATAGCTGAAGGTTCATACCTTACTGGATTGCATCACTAGCCACAATAAGATATTCCAGCCTCCAGACCCATCAACTTGACCATCGACCACAAGTTTCTATTTATTCCCTTTTAGCCTCGTCTAGACTTGATAACCTTGAATAGTTGCATGTATAAACAAAAAAAAACGTTCCCAATAGTTTTCAGTCATTCATTTGACGCGGCGTCTTTGATCGAATGCACGCATAGTAAACCACGAGATTGTCCTTTTACGAGAAATAAATGAATAAAGTAAATTCGTTGTCGTGGTTACTGTAGTATACAAAAGTAACCGAAGTAACTTTAATGATGGCGGGTTCGATTATGAAGACACAATGTTGACTTATGATTCCGAATGTATATATCGGGATAGAAATCTGGAAGTGATACTCTGGCAAGAATACTGTAGTTTTTGTGAATATATCACGTATTAAAGTTAGTTATTTTTCTCTGTTTTATTTATTCATTTTTTCATATTTGATTTTCATAGTTGCTTTATACGTATTACGATGATGCCAAGTGCTTCTTTTGCTAATGAAAATATAAAAGTGATTCTTGAGTAGGTTATACAGACAGTATCTGTTGTAGGAAGGTTTTAATGATTTGTAATAGTTTATTTTTTATGAACAAAAATTAGGAGAAATGATTTTCATCCATTTACATATACATTCTCGATAGAGGCAGTATATATTAAGCTCTACTAACGGGGATGGGTCAACATTTTACGAAACATTAAAACAACTTTCACTGTTTCTATGGATTGAATGATCGAAAACTAGGAAGCAAATCCAGGAAACGTAAGAAAATTTTTAAGAATTATTACTCTGAAGTATTGGGTGTATAATCTTAAATAACATTTGACTATGTTTCGAAATTCTGACGATTCTCTCTTATGTAAAAAGGGGTCGCCCAAAAGTATTGATATAACATTTGGTATGAATTGCCCTTTTCTGTTTCAAAATGTTGAGTCATAGATTTCTCTAAAAATGGTCCCAAAAGGATATCTTTCGGGATCCAGTTTTTAGGATAATGCCCATTATTATCAACATGGGGCTAATAAAACATATTAACTTTTACATGAAACAATAATAAAATTCTTCTTCTCGTGATATAGTTTTTCACAACATTTTACAATTTCGTGACGTTTTGCGGATCTGATGATCAAACACTGTCGCAAATCACTTTCGCTTCGTTGTAATAACATTTATGCGAGTCGATGTTCTTCAATCGGTTTCTTCTATCAGAATGATCATTAATCGACTCTTTAAGATCACGTGATAACCCGGTTGTTTTCATCAAAACTAGTATATCCGATTTGATTTTCATTTTCGAAGAAAATCTTGTGCATTATTTTTGGAAATATTTGAAAATCTTTAGAAATTTTTGGAAATCCAAGAAATCGTTGGAAATGCTTTTTAATCATATAAAACTGATAATACACTAGAAAACTCTGGTTTGGTAATTTTTTTTAATGATTTTCTGTTTTTTATGTACTCATTCACTTGCTTACTGGTCGAATTTAGGTCATTTCATTTTACCGCAAAATATTTACCCTTGATGATATCCAAAGCTTTTTCCAATATATTGCGCAAAATCTAAACACCTGCATGAGATTTGGCTGCCGCGTCTCCTTTTTTATTATTACTTTATCTACATATTTTCTAAAAGTATTTTCAAAACTCATCAATCTTTAGTATTATACAGAAATATGGCTATATACCAGTCTTGATAGTGGATAGTGGATAGTCACTCTATGCGAGTATATTAATAGAATAGTGCATATATTCAACCTATTTATATTTATTCCTATAAGTACTAGTTTCCATATTGGCCCTGCTTTACGGAGCACTTTTATCAAGAACAGTGACGGATCTGACTCAATTTCTAAGTGTTTTCGAAATTGATATCTTCCCAAAGATGTAGAAAATTTTGAAAATTAAAGCACTGGAAACGCATGGAAATAATTACTTCAGGATCTATTTCTCAGAGTGTTTTCCTCATCTTGGACCTAGTTTATCAATTTTTTTAGGGCCATCTTAGTCTTAAATAATAAAAAGAGTTTCCCAAAAATTGCTCTTATCAAAATTGAGTATCTTCTTGAAGACACTTAAGAAATCCAAGATCAGTCACTGGGGCATTTATGAGATATAAAAGCGTGTTCTTAGCCTATCAATTTACAGGATTCGTCTTACCCATGCGATAAAAACAGATATAAAATGCTACCCGCTCACTTTTTCAAAAATAGGACGATAAACTCACGACAGGGGTCACTCTCGGATATGTGGATTAATGGGAGAATTTCCAATCCCTGAATCCGTCTCTATTTAGAACATGCGTTGCTTACTATATATGATAAGCCGAAGTTGTTTTACCTTTTCTTTTTACAGACTTATCAGTTGCTTATTTTCTGACTAAAATAATTCTCAGTATTTTTTCCTTTGTTCTTCAAACCGTTTTTTAATCTAGAAGAACGATCAAAAGTAAAAAATAATTGATTTGTGCAATTTTTCATACATTCTTTTCTAGTATAATTTCCGACCACTTTATTCCTGAAACAGAGTTTTACGATTTCATCTTAGAACAGTTTTAAATCAATTAAATGGTTTAATTAGAGGTGTTGTCTTTCTTAAAACAGATAATTAGGTTTTCCGTGAGATGGTAATCAGCAAATTGATATTCCTAAATTAGCAATTCTTGCGACAGATATTCGTTTTAGTATTCTTTCTTGCTTTAAAACCTTTTGATTGGTTAAATAAAAAAATTATTAAATCTGTTACCATAAAGTTCAAAAGAAAAGGCCCTACACTGAAAGATTCTGTATTAAATAGTAACCAATCAAAATGCTTACATCAGCTGAGGAGTAACCCATTCCCTTAGATAGCGAACGCAATTTCTGTTTTAAGAAAATAAAATCTCTTTTGGAGGAAGGTCATCTGTTTTTAAAAATAATATTTTCTTAACGATTTCCAAAGAAACTAGAAGAAATTCAAGGAAATGTGTACGAGTGATATACCTCTCCAAATTAACCATTATTATGGACAATTAGTACGGGCGATGGCTAAAATAGGTACTTAAACTATTTTCCTTTTTTCTAATCTTTTATTTCTTCTTTTTAATGATAAGATGATCACAGATCACTTATCTAATCACATGATTCTCATTCGAACAAAAAGAATTCAATAGGAACCAGATCATTCAGAAATATCTGCACTACCTGTTGTGAGCACAAAAAGTCTCTAAAAAGTCGCTAAGAATATATTCACGACTTTAGCAAGAAAATTCGCAGCGAGATTTTTTAATCGCGACCTTTTTCTTCACTTAAAGTAAATTTCGCGATCTACTCTTTACTCTTATTACAAGAATGATCATTTATTAGTGCCGATCAATATAGAATACGAAACAGAATTATCTTCTTTCGATCTTGTCAAGTTGTTCTGTGTGATGTGAGCGACAAGAAACAAGTCCGCAAAACATCAAGACCGAGTGAAACTCACACATCAGACTTAAGAAAAACATGGTTGACAGAAACTTCTATGATATCTTAGCAATGTGTTTCTAAACGTTTTTGGATAATGTGATATATTTGACGTTGCTTCCTAAGTTGAAATAATGTGTTGTTGTCTATGCTTTACGGCGATGTTAGATGTTTTTCAATTGTTATCAAACACATACTGAATTTATTCAAAATATGAAGCAAGTCCTAAACAGGTACGTAGCTGAGTAGGAGGCATTGCCTCTTTCTCTAATTTAGATTTTCTTAGCAAACTGCCCCATCCAAAAAATGGACTTATTTTTCCATGTTTCAAAGGAGCTAGATACATGAAAATTCTTAGAATTCACTCAATTTAGTTCCAAAATTTAATAAGGTCAGCTATGTGCTTGGTCCCAAGCCTAAATAGTTCTACTCTAGCATAAAGAAAGCCTGGGATTTCTAATAGGCAAGAAGGGGCATTGCTACTCCATTGCGACAAAATGTCCTTTACGAAAGTACTAGTCTTGGGTTTTTGAGATGCATACAGTGGCAGATTTTCGCAGCTTTGATTCAGCTCTTTTTTGCCTGTCAGGTTTTGTAAAGTTTTTAAAGTTAGTATAATACATTTAAAAGTCATATTTTTAAATTTGCCATCTACTCTATTTTGAAACGGAGAAAGCTTATATCATATATGGGTACTTTTCCCACAAAGTATACGTTCGACCACTTGAGGTGATATTGGTCCAAAAGCAAATAGCAATATAAAATAGTCAATATTGGAGTGCAGACAAATATTAGCGTCTAGGGACCTGTAACGTTCTTGGTTCTGGAGATGCCACCTTGATTATTTGAGTAATGAACAACTAGCCAAAGAAAGTGGCGGCTCAGAACAATCCCTACTAGAAATCAAGCATCGCACTCCAATAGTAAGTTAGTTGGCCGATCGTAGTTGAGGGTGACCCGAAGACTCCCTTTTCATTTGCTACTACCCATGAGTAGGGGTGGACGCGACTCCTATCCCTGGTTTTCACCGCTTACCCTCGCGCCAAATCCTTAATGCCGAGTGCTAAGCCGGATGACAGCGATGTAACAGTTTTCAAGTCTTTGCTCTGACTGACCCAGTCGGGATTTGAACCCACGACCTTGCAAACTAAAGGCGAACACTCTACCAACCGGAGAATGCACTCATATGATCGTAAGGGTATACATTTTACACCTAACGAAATGCACTATAAGGGTTTTCAGTCAGCCATATTCACTGTAAGGGTTTGTTTGTACCAAAATGCACTGTAAGAATCATCAACTATTTCTGTGTGATAAACAAACTACCAGGTCACAGCGAAAATTACACCACCCGCAAATATTGAGGCTTGCTTTGGTTGAGAACCAGCATCGTAAAGGTATTCATGTACCTTTGTGAATGCACTGTAAGAGAGCGAATTTGGGCCGAAAATATGGTGTATTTTAAGTCGAGTGATCCACCATCGTGCCACTGTCTTACTCATAGAAGTTTTTAAACCCTTCTTCCTACAAGACCACTGACACAAGTGAGTTTATTTTCCCACGACTCACACGTTGAGCTGATACAACCATCACTTGGAAACAGTACAAATATTTAAAACGATAATATATTTATTTATTTTTTTTCGCTTTCTTTTATAGTCTGTCTTCATTTCGATACCCGTTACACGAATTATCCTTTCATCTTCTGTTCACCTTCTTTTATACTTCCATTGTTATTAGTTTTTCGCCAACTTTCTAAGAGATTCAATGTTTGCCGCTATCACTCTTTTTTTTTGACAATGGTATTTTCCAAGCCAGGTCTCATGGAAACAAATGCTTTTGTTATATAACATAACCAAGGAAGAGAAAATTTCTTTCGGGGATATCTAGGGAGAAGAATATATTGGTATTGTTGATATTATAATACAAGTGTTAGAGAACCCAAGGAAGTATGGCAATTAAGGGAAAGAAGGCAGGTAAGTTCCAACTTTTTCTCTATGGCAAGAATTCCAGACTAGAACAAGGGCGGTTTCAAGGGGGAGGCGAAAGGGGCTTAAGCCCCAGTCAAATTCTAACGTAGTTTTTTAATCTTGACTTATTTACATTTTTGATTTAAAAATCTCCCATAATCGGTTTTTGTTGATAGATTATCATGGCTTAAATTCTCATATCTAAGAAATGGCTCCTATCAGAAATATTCCTTGGACTTGGTCCCGGTTAGAACACCTTGTAAGGTTTCTCTTCTTGTGTTGTCATCTTTAGCATGTGCAGATCATAGGGGTGCTGTATAAGCTACCCAGGGTGATTAGGGCTTAATTGCACTCACAAAATATTTCTGTAAATAGTCAGGCACGAGAGACCCACTTGGGAACCCAGAATTTCATTGGAAAAATATTTCCAAAATATCAATAATTGTTTGCTTAATAAGCTCAAAAAACTAAAAATTAAGAGGTGGAGAAAATTCACTCCAATCCAGGAGCATACGTGATCTTTCTGAGAAAAACCTTTTTTCCGGTTTCACGTCTAAAGAATAATAATGTCGACTTAAAGAGATAAGGGATTGTCGCCAAATTTTAGCCGTTTGATTGGTTGGAAATTATATCATCAAGATAATGATTGGTTCATGTAGAAGCGTTTTCATCATTTTTTATTTTTACAGAACATGAAAATGTGACATTCTGAACCGGACCAATAAGCTTCCTGATGCTTGATGCTGTAATTTCCAATCAATCGAACAGTTAGAATAGCCGAAATTAGGCGACAATCCCTGAATGTCATTTATCAGAGACAGAAGACAGAAATTTCTTCAATTCAAATTTTTCTACCATTCTATCATCGTCTCTAAGATCCCACAAGCAGAGAGTCCATACCACAATACAAAAATCCCTCAAATAAATCTCTTATACCTTACAAATAAGACAAATCATGAAATTCAGACATTTAACTTGAAATATTTCTATCGGCAAATTTCTTATTGCAACAAAAAAAGAAAAAATCTATTTTCCTTCAAAATCCTTCTTTTTTTTACCTCACGTAGTTGCTTGGTAAAAGTTCACAAAGAAGCCACGGAGTTCCCGAAAACTCAACTTTTCTTTTCCTTTAAGTATATTTCGATGTTCAAGTATTGCAATTGTTACCAAAATAACTCCTCAAAATTCCTTTTTAATCACCATCCTTGGATTGAACGAGTATGTCTTTATGTCTTTATAACAGTTTTTCGATTGTCATCTTTATCTGTTCTTTTCAATTTCCTTGATAATTTTTTTTTCTCTAATATTATTTTTTTTGTAAAATCATTTTTCTCTTACATTTTCGGTAATTTTTTTCATAGTATTTCGGTCAAAAAGGATTTTTTTACCACTATGTGTCGGGTATATAACCAGTCTTAATTCTTCAATGTTTCAACAACTTAATTTTTCCTTTTTTATGGGTTTTACTCATCTCTTTCGACTTCAATCGATTTTTTTTACTCTTCTTTTCTTATAATTTAAAGTTTCTTTTTGTACGAAATTACAATTTTTCTTTGTAAGTGGATATTGTTAATAGATTCCTTCCGAGTACTTTCCTTTCGAGGCGCGGTCTGGTATTGGTCAAAAGGTTGTGTTGCAAGGAAGACGAACTATAATCGAGCACAAATCCTTTTCGTGATCAGGTTTAGTTTGAATTTCATTATATCTTGGAAAAGTCGAACGAGAGGAAGTGAGAGAAGAGTTATGGTTGTTACAGGTATGTTGATGTAAAACGTTGGGTTCACTTAAGGGGCGTATCTGGAGTGTGTTTAGTTTCTTCATAAAGAAACTCATTCTTGTAAAGAGCAATTGTTGGTCCTATAAATCGTTCAACTGAGTTCAAGATGAGGGCAAACAATCTCTCTAGAATATAGGTCCTTAAGTGTGTGCTTCCATGCGTTTTCAGTGCTTCAATTTTCAATATTTCCAACAGCTTTGAGACATTCAGAAATTGGACCAGATATGTGGATGTAAAAGGATGGGATGGGATTTACTTAAAAAGTATCTTTGTACTCGTATTTCCTTTAAGGAATCCTCTCAAAAATATGTCTAATTTAGATTATTAATTGGTTGAATATTACATCATCAAGATTCTGATTGGTTCATTTAAAAATGACAACATCATTTTTGACTTTTAGAAAATATCATATTTTGACATTTTAAAATGAACCAATCAAATCAGTCAAAATATTTACCGGTGGAGCTAGTTGCAATACTTGCTTGCGAATCTACAAAAATATTTCTTTAAAAGTGCTTTTAACCTTCAATCTATATACGTAACAAGTCACGTGATAGATACTGTGCCTATCAAAAACCAAGTCAAAAAAACTTTAAAACTCTCAACACATACAGAATAGAAATATGGCGCGAACTCTCTCTACAACTTTAGACATATTCCTTCACATATAGATAGATGTAACTATAAGCTTTTACAGTATCGGCGAAAATCTTAAATCTAAAGGTACCTTACAGCACGGCAAAATGTGTGTATAGGCGATTTGAATTGGTTACAAAATCGAGTGATGCGAAAACCCCAAATATTAATAAAATGGACCGAACAGATAGAGTCATCTCGCCACAACTGACAAAAAAAAGTTGTATGTTGGTCAACACTGAAAAGCACTGTTTGAGTTTGCCGCTTGACTGAAAAATAATACGTGTTTTTTTTTCAACAAGAAAGAAAGAGGTTTAGTCGCTTACCTTCATAAGCAATAAACCACAGACAACGAACTGTATGGACATTTTTCTGTTTGAAATATGTGTTGTCAAAAAAATGCTTTAATACTTTTGAAAGTGAAAATATAGTTTAGAGGGAAAGTGAGTTAGGCAGTTATGATCAGAGCCTTTTTTTAACATACATTATTGGGTGAAAATGGCTGAAAATACAGCTTAAAGGCTAAAAAAACATGGTAGACGACATATTAGGAAAAGCTTGATTTTTACTCTGATCTCTTTAAACGTGCTTGGACCATTGGGTTGGAAAGAAAATAGCCCCCTCGCAGTAAAGAATCCTTAAAAAAGTACTGGTTAAGCTCGATTTTAATACGTTTTGACTTTAGTTTGAACTGGTGTTTCGACGGGTACCAATTTGTTTCCCAATTTGCCTCCACATGTTGAGTCGGTTTAAAATCCTTTCCTTTCTCTTATTAACGTGTAGAAGCCCAGATTCTTTTTTTTTAAACCTTTTTTAATGTTTTATCAGGATTCATATCACTTGAATAGAATGATTTATGGTTCATGGTTTGCACTTATGATGAATCGATTCTATCCTCTGTGTCCTTCATCCAGTAAGTATCTCACAAAGACGATGCTCAACTTACATAAATGGAAGTTTGTTGAAAGATGCCATACCACTACGCGTCAGCTATAATTTCATATCATGAATCTAAAAACGGTGTTCCTGAATACCAACATTTTCTATCACAATCAAACATACTTTTATGAGGAAAATTGTCTTAAATATTTTTTGATAGAACTCCTTCCTTGGACAATAAACTCATTAGAGATTTATTTACGCGGAGAAAAAAGACTGTTTAAAAACATGGTGATCAATTTAACTTCGCCTTTGCTTTTAACTTTTAGTCCTGTAGTTAAAAGGGTGGGACTTAATTTGGAACCTTGTTGAGATTTGATGTACTTCTGAGAGTTAATTAACCTAAGCAACTGAGTTCGTCAAACAAAAAGATTATAGCGTTGTCTTGAAATACTATATCAAAAATCCAGTTACTTTCTTTTAGGTACAAGACATAAAGCATTCCACAAATACTTTTAGTTCAGATCAAACAGTTATTGTTGACTCACTTGAAAAATGTTTAAGCTAGAAGAATAGTTTTATCTATATGTTTGCGAGATGACTCAGGCAAATATAGAACTGTATAAATTCCACAAATGCAGAGTACGTGCTTTTAGCATCCCTGGATTAAGGACCCTCAAAAGTTTGTTCATTTTGATTAGTTGAAAATTACGTCATTAAGAATCTGGTTGGTTTATTTCAAAATCCAACCAATCAATAGTCCAAATTAGACAAAGTTTTGAGATTACCTCATAGGTGTCCAGCGAAACCTGATTTTTATTATGTGTTTTATAAAACATGTGCACTTTTAAACGTGCAATTCATGATTCTTTTATAACGATCAACATCATGGCGGATATAGCTGCGACACTAATGACATATCGTCATGGTGAATCACCAAAACTGCACGCTTTTTCAAACCCCGGAACCATGCATACCTCCATGCTAGACAACTATTATTTAAGACGTACTCTCATTGGGTGCGCAGTCGATTTCCTTACTCTAGAGGCAGAAATGATGCCTAAGATCAACATCACGACGAATAAAAAAGCCGCACGTTGGCAATAAGAGTTTACTAAAGCGATAAGTTGTTATCAGTACTACTGATCACAAAACATTTATTCCTGGGACTCAAATTTGCAATTCAGCTTCCTTCATTAGAAAATCATCAAGGATCTATATTTATTATTTCATTCTAGGTTAGAAAATGTTTTTGATATATCGAAGATATTTACATCAACTCATTGTTTCTTTCATTTATTTCCAATAAATTATTCCAATTACAGTTATTTATATCACTGTGCTGTCTATGCGAACAAAAACTATTGCTTTAGTGCTATACCCGAATAAAAGAAAAGGAATTACAACGGGCCAAGACATGCCATGTAAGAAAAACCCGAGAAGACAGTTGATACCTGACTTAACTCCAGATATGACTTAGTATAAAATGAAAATTAAGCCAAAAAATGCATGTTTCTTAATATTCAGAAGAGTAAATACAACAATGATTTGTCTGTATTTCGCTTATTATAGCATCTAAGGACTGATTATATAAATTTACAAACTAACGTTATAAAGTAACAACATAATGACATCTAAACTATGATGACATCATTTGACGTCGGACAAAACTGATCAGAACAAGGATAAATCCTTGCACGACTTAAGTCAGCAGTTAAGTTCAGGTTTAAGATCTTTAATTGCAAGTGATTCAAGAAAGGAAAGTTTCAGCCAGTTATCTGATTTTTCGATGATCTTTATGTTCTCTCGTACAAATTCGTTTGGAATTGTCTTGGTTCAATCTGAGTACCAACAATTTGGAAGATATCAATGATGTGATTCCAAGTTTTACAATTATCAAAATGTTTAAAGATAGCACTGTCTTTTTGACTCCATGCATGTTCTTGTGTCCTATTAAATAAGGTAATATCTGTTTTTCCTATGTATGAAGAATTACATCCCGGGCATTTGTGTATTTGTATATCACTCCGGAATTACTGAAGATGGGTATTCTCTCTTTATTTGATATAAAAAAGGACAGTTTTGTTGATCGAAGGCTGATGCTGAATTGTACTTTCTTATTGTTTTTAAATTAAACAATTAAACAGCTTGCTTAATCGCTTTTGACATTTTGTGACAATGGCCTCTGCTTCTTTTCCATGATATGGTGAAAACATATAGAGTTTTTCGATCTCTTCATCGGCTTTGGCTTTGTTTCATCTTTTGCCACTATTAAGTGCCTGTCGGTGTCGGATGATGTTTTTCACGACCCACTTCGGGAAACCATTGAATGCTGCAAACATTTTCATGTCTTTTAGTTCATTAGCTAATTAAGATGGAAAACAGAGTTTTGTAGCTCTTTCTGTTAGAAATCTTATCCGCCCAATCTTTTGGTTCCACTTTGTGTAGCTGTTATAGTGTACAAATTGCGCAGCATGTGTATCTTTTCGGAAAATTGACATACCGTCACGATGTATCTCGAGATCAAGAAAATGCGGAATTGAGTTTTCAAATATATCAGCAGTGAACTGAAGATTCTCATGAAAACTGTTAAATTCCTCAAGGATTTCATTAACATCTTCCGGTTATAGATAATATTAGGTATCCTACGTCACAGTATCCTTTTTGGGCAAATTTGGGCCCAAAATAGCTAAAATCTCTTCTTTTTGCTAAAATGTAAGTATTAAGAGCGTGACACTTTGTATACCTAGTATTGACTCTACTAATGATTTATTATATTAGTCATATATTTCGTCTCAACTAGCCTCTAAATATCAAGTTTCACGCTTCTAATACTCATAAGCAAAAAGAAGGGATTTTAGCCATTTTGAGCGCAATTTTGCCTAAAAAGGGTATGATGGCGTCACAAAAGGCGGCCAAATATTGTTCATTTCAGTGATTACCAGTAGTATATCTTGTCCCAACTAGCCTCTAAATATCCAGTTTTACGTTTCTCATACTTCTATTTCAGCAAAAAGAAGGATTTTAAGCTATTTTGGGCCCAAATTTGCCAAAGTACGTCATTATAACGTCACAGGGAGTACCCAAAATGCATCCAGAATGTATAATTGGCAAATTTGTTTTGATATCTGTTCAAAGAGGTCTTTAAATGACAAATTTTCTTGGTCTTCTACTCATACAACAGCGAAAAACGTAATATTTGTAATATTTAACCCTTAATTTTCTCTAATGACGTCATAAAAAGGGGCTTAAAGGCCCCGACGGACCAAAATAATGACCAAAAAAGTTTTTTTCCCACCTGTTGGGACAGAAAACTATCATTATTTTAAATATTTGATTACAGAATAGCAAGGGGCGCAGCCCTTTAGAAAATGGTGTATTATTTGCAGATTTTGACACAGTACCGCCGGGACGCCGTTACAGGACCGACAGAACCGAGTTTTGTACCAGACTTATAACATTTGAAAAGAAGCAAAATGTGCTCAGTTTTTACATAAAAGAGTACATAAAAAGCTGCTATGGATCAGATTTTATTTAAATTTAAAAAGTTGGCCTCAGATGATTTTCCCACTGTTTTAACATCTAGTAGTCTGTGTTTTAACCCGATAGCTTAAACCAAATGATTTATGATTTATTTTCTTTACTATATAAATCCCTATCGAAATTAAAGTTTGTTAGGGCGAGGAAGAAAATCCTTTAATTTCTCTTTTCTGATATCGATATTTTTATGATATTTTTCAATTGTACTTATGAAGATATATTTCAAACCTTATGGCAACATATACGGCCATATCATAGTAGGCCATGTTAGAAACTTATTGAAATTTACGATAAGCAACGTTTCTTGAGTTCCGTAATTTTTCCTTCATCGAGTTGCCTACAGGAATATTGGCTAGTAATGGGTGGTCATGATGACTGGCATTCGTACAGAACATTAATACAACCAAAATAATCTAGCCTTTCTGCCAGCAGAGACCCTTAGATAGTCGGGCAAATTTCGAGCAGCCGCGCGCCCTAGCATCTTTCTTCCCCTACGCATGTTTACTCCTGAACGATTTTTGGGGGAAATGACACTTGAAATTGTTTACAAAAAGGCCGAAACATGCAATTTTCTCGGAATGTAAAGATCGTAATAAAATCCTGTTTCAAACTTTCAACACTCTAATAATTTTTGGTCCTTCATTTTCCTAAAAAATGGAGCCCATGAAAAATTGATTCAGAGTAAGTTTTTTTCTGTTTTTAATCAATACACTATACAATTTTTAAGGACCATATTTACTTACCGACAGTATTCTCTCTTTTTTAACTCATACATTTATCTTGTGTAAAACCAGCAAGACAAACTGCGTTCTTCACATACATTCGCATTTTGTAACAGTCAACTTCTCAAGAATTATCAATTTGATAGTAGTCGTACTGACAATAAGAGCCGTTCCTTCATCATACTTTGCAGGGGCGCAGCACGGGAAGGACGCCTTCTGCCCCCCTGTCAGGGCAGCATACATACTCTGAATAATCGCGTGATTCGTCTTCCGCTCGTAAATTTTCGCCGTATCATACCAGCACGTGCCTTTGCATTGATTTATCGTGAAGTAATCCGGTTGCGCGATATTCTCGTCCCAGCCTACTTCGTGTAGCGGTACGCGAAGCGGCTCCACGTGGCAGCTACCCCGATTGTATCCTCCAACTTCCCTTCGCTCTCTCCGTCTCGTCGTTTTATCTATAAATGACTTCAATAATGTCTCATTTAACTGGAGGTCTGGGAGCGAGCTAAGCGTCACTTCATTTTTATTTTTACTCCGTACAATTAGGATCGGCTCACGGCGAATTGTTTGTTTTGTCGCAAATTTAACTTTGTTATTGTCGCCGTAAATCGATTTTATAAATATTTGAATGCCGTGGTTTTTACTTGGGTCGCGCACCCATTTCTTTACAATGTTTGTAAGAGGATAGATGAGCCATCCGTGACTAGCAGAAGTTGTTATACCTGCGCATATTGTTTCTTTTCTGTACACGTCTTTGATTTTAATGAGATAGTAGCTACTCAATACTCTTTGCTTTGGATTTGACATTTTAAAGATTCGCAGATCTGCTTTTAGTATTTCTTCTTCGTCATCATTGATGTCTGATATGTTGAAGAGGTATTGACGATGAAGATGCTCAGCTTCGAGTGTACCTAAAAAAGAAGAATAGAAAATTAAAGTAAAAGATGTGTAACATAATTTTGATTCGCGATAATTTTCGATAAAACATGAACATTTATAGTAAACTTTGAAATTATATGATCAAGTGTCCAAGTGTCAATCCTTATTTTAACTTCAGGGAATGATAAAACCAACTACAGCTTAAATGTGAGTGTTTTACTCCGATTCCTCGACATGGGTTTGATTTCACCTATCCACAAGACTTCTAGAGTGATAAGAAAAAGAAAATGAGTGTCCTTCGCTGATATAATTGATTATATAATTATATAATTGATTCTTTACATTCATTTACATTCTTTACATTTGTTACATGTTTCGACACAAAGCTATCTACAGACTAATCTAAAAAGAAAAAAGAAAAATATATGACAAATGTAGCTTGTGAACCTGGAATGGAAGAATGAAAAGACAAGGGTAAATATTTCATCTAAATGTCCTAATTTTTTTCCACCTCAGTTTTTCTGGCGAATTCTACATCTTATTAAAGTGTCCATCGTACTAAAATAGTAGGATAAACATTGTCAAGAATCTGAGGCCGGTGAATTTTGGCGTTCGCCGGGCCGAAGGTGCACCCCTGGCATTAAAATGTAAAAAAAAAGTAAAGAAGATTGCGAAAACAGTTGTTTACGGGTTCAGTTAAATTTCTTCCCTGCTTGTTATCAAGGCCAAAATAATGATCTATCTCGTAATTTATAGGCGTAGAAGCCTGCGGATGGAAGGTCTGCAGACCCCCTCGAAATGAAAAAAACCCGGGAAAATATTGAAGATTTCGTGCAAAGTTCTATTTAATTTTGCTAAGCAGGATTGCAACGAGTACCAGTTTATAATTATTTGGTCATACCCGGCTGGGATTTGAAACCACGAACTTGCAAAAAGAAGGCGACCACTCGTGACTGTTATAAAAAAAGTTGAAACCATTAACCATATTAGCCATTACTAAAAAGGATTTTTTTAGGTATAATTAGTTTGATCTAAGTGCAAAAATGAAGTTGCTTCAAAGATGCACTCATCTCATATCATTGCTTTCATGCGAGCAGCTTTTTCTATGAGCAATATCTGTCAGTATTAAAACGATTATCCAAGGAGATCGACAGCTTTAAGGGGAGGAGATCTCTGATGATAATATCAAACAAGCAGATTGCAATCTGCTGATTTTTAAGTAATGTATGGCAAGGTAAGTAAGGTATGCACTTATGATGGACAGTTATGTATACCATAGCTAACCTGTTGATTAAAGCTCCATCTAGTGTTTCGTCAGGTACCAACTGACTACCAAATTTTCTTCACAAGACACGGGATGAGCCGACGGAATCACAGAATCACAATTGTTTGAATCACACATAAATTGATGATATTTAGCCTTTAAACCTGCGAAATAGTTTCATTGGTTCAAAGAGGACTGTGAATATTTCTCAATATTTTCTTCCACGCAAGAGCTTGCTGAAGTTTTTCAACCCATTTCACTTCGTACTTGACGATTTCGTCATAAATCATTTTTTTTCCTCAAACCGGTCAAATATCTGTTTCTCCAGTTGCAGAGAAGTCTCGCTAAGATGGCTTCTTTGTAAAATGTAGAGGGTTAGACACAAGTATTTTTTGCATAACTCTTAGGGGTAAATAAGAGGTCTATTTGCACTCCAAACAGCCTCTCCATTAACGCCTTATGAAAGGGGTTATAGGGTACCTAGGATGCCTGGACGCGACAAAATAATTGCACAGATGCCAGACGCTCGATAAAAAATTCGCTAGACGCCAGACGCCAGTAAATATTTTCTCTGGACGCCAGAGGTCATATCTTGTGGCAAGGTTTTTTCAAACACCATATAAGAAGGGCTCAAGGAATCGAAAGCGACGAAACGTAGCAATATGACATTTGAAATGACTACTTTTTGAAAATCATATATTTGATTAATTTACTTCAACATGAAATGCAAAGAGTATTGCTAATGATCTGTGCTTATAAAAAATATAATTTTATAATCTAGTTCTATCTTGGCGGGAGCTGCTTGGGGTTGCCCGGGTGCTATGCTTCTCAAAAACGTTCATAACAACACTCACAACAACATCCCAAACTTTTAGGGTTAAGGATCATTAGATAGGCAAACCGGCCGCATTTGTTGAATACAAAAGTAGTACTATCCAAGAATTGTAACTATGAATTTGATCGTGTATCGCCTTGTATCAAAAAAGTCAAAGAGGACTTTCAAAAACTAGACAGAAAAGTATGAAATGATAAGATATACATCTCGTTTCCACTTTAACTAAAAAAGAAAAGAAAAAAGTTTCTTTTTAAACAAATGAGCGTTTTCTTCTTTTGTTTCTATAGCCAACCCCTACTTTAAGAAAAAAGAAAGTAGTAAGTAGTAAAGAGCAACTGATTTGTAAGAGTAAAGAGAAAAACAATTCGATGTGTTGTAGATTACGGACTACTAGAACACCCGGACGAGAAACTCGCATTTATTGGGAAAAATTAATGGAGGCTATTAACTTTGATGTACGATATCTCGACATTGAAATGACCTTTTAAGTTACTTTTTTTTTAAATCAAAGATACATTATCGTCTTTCAAACTTGACACTTTGTGTTACAACTGCTTTTACATATGGAAATTTTTTCGTAAAAAATACC
>JAUKPT010000328.1:0-21289 GCA_032273505.1 Nanomia bijuga | reverse complement strand
AAAGGTTCGCGCTACATTACGAATATCCTCGGAAAATTTTTCGGTTTTCGGATGAGCTCGGTAAGGTTGCCGAGTTTGGCTCCACAAAAAAGTGAGGCAGATGCCCCTAAATCACACTACTTTTCTTAGTCCTGGATAATCCATTCATCCCGTGGATAACCAGGGTGGTTAGATTCAAAGTGGTTAAACATCATAAAATCAGAAGACATGTTGACATAATGGGTATTTTACAGGTCTATTTGTGCAAATGCTTGTTTTAGAGCCCTTCTATGCAGCTTTAATTGAAAACCTTTCTTAGTACGGACAAGATGGCTGCGGGACCTTAGATGCTGTTTTTCCTCTTCCTGATCCAACAGTGATGTTAATTGAGCATTCTTGTTCATCGCAGTAGCCACATACATCTGATGAATTTTCTTTTATGATGTGTGCTCCAACATGCTGTCTCATTTTCTTTCTATCGATACCTTTTTTCTATTGATACATTTATCGCAAATTCGGCACTTTATCTCCAGAATGGAGGTTGGAGCAGTTAAAGGTTCGGATAAATTTAGGTGGTATGGCAAAATTCGGGAAGGTATAGCTTTTCCAGATTTTAAGGGCTACATTTGAAAAGTTGAATTCGCATCCATCAATCAAGTTTTGATTGTTAAGTTTTACATATATAGCCATGGACCTCTCCTCCTGGTAACATATTGGTGCAGTGCACGCCTGTCAGTGTAGCGTGATTGAGTCGATCGCGATCGCGCAACGATCGCGCAAAATTCCTCAGCGCTATCGTGAAGCCGATCACGCAAGGTAAGGAATTTCAACTTTTGGATCGCATAAAAGTGTGCGCGATCGTGTAATCGATCACGTACTTTTTTCTTACTGACAGGCCTGCAGTGAGAACTAAATATTCGTCTAAGAACTTAACTACCAATATCTTGCCTGAAAAAAGCTTATTGCTTCTGTAATTTCGTCGATTACAGTTTCAAATTTTCGAGTAGTCTTATCCTTGATAGCTTTGATCTTTAAGATACAAAATGACTTTCTGAACCCATCAAGAGTGTCGCCGATCATAATGCAATCATCTAAATTGAATTATTTATCTACATGATATACTTAATGATATATTATCTTCATTTCCGTTCATCGACTCTTTTACGATTGAGGCCTTATATTCTCCAGAGTCAGACTATCCGAGCGACCATCGCAAATAAATTCTTCTATTTCCAAAGAAGTAAGATTGTCGTCTTCTGGGATTGTATCTGATTGGAGATCTATATCATCACTCAATGGACTTTCTTCTTCTACCTCCATTCTTTCGGCGTCTACAGTAACACCAACTAATCTTTTGGTTAGGCAAAGCATCGTAACCTCTGTAATGTTCGCTTTTGAAAGTGGTCATTAGGTAATTCCAATAGTTTAATTGCTTCAAGTTCACCAAGTTTCCAAGCAGTAGTTATGCTGACTTTATTCACTTCAAATCTACAAGTCAATTCTCTTTCCAAAGTAGCATCTCTTGACCCAACGAAACGCTTTGAGTGCATCCGCTTCTAGAGAATCATCTTGATTACATCAGCATGACTAGTCTATGACATAGCTCTACAGACTCACAGTTTCGTGCATGTGTAATCGTTCTTACGATGCTGAAAATATTTTCTAATTGATCAGTACCAAGTTGATATAGGTACATTTTACCACCTCCACGTCTTCAGTAAGAAACACATATAATAGCAACCCTGTACCATACGCTGAACATCATGGTGAGCTGGCCTGGAATGAACTTTGTACCAGATATTTTGAATTCGGCGAACTAAGCATTCGCTAATTTGGACAGTTTAATAATTTGATATTCTAAATGTATCTTATGTTCACAAAAGACTGAATTAATTCCATCAATCAATTGGTTAAGTACATTTATCGATTATTTCATTTCTTGACAAACTGTATCTGATATCGATTTACAGTTCACTGCACACTTTTAGAGCCTCGTACAACTTGGGAATGAGAAAAATATTGCAAAAATATAGCCTATTTTCTGGGGTATTTTTCAGCATAATTTGGGCCCCGTTTAATTGGTGCATGCACTTCTTATCCGGGTAACGTTGCATGCACCACTATCCAAGGATGATGTTTCAATCTATTGATTTTAGTCTAACAATCATATTGAATGTTTCATATGTCAGGTAAACCAACAATCATTAAACCAGAAGCCGTCTTGAGAGATATACATACATAAAACACACTCATATCGGTGCATGCGAAAAAAAAAATGTAAAAGATACCAGTGCATTGTAATCATTGTAATCCATGCATGCACCGTTATACGAATTTTTAGATTATTTTTGTTTTTGTTTTCAGCAGAATTTTGTACCCCGTTTAATATAATGCATGCACTTATTACCCGGGTAATGTGCATCCAACCTAAACGAGATGCACCGTAATGCGGGTAATAGGGTAAAATAGTGAATTAAAAATAAAAGGATTGATACAAACAGCCTAGCTGTTCTAGGTGCCTTTCTTTGACGACCATGACGGCCATGGACCATTCTTCCCGAAGAAAAATCCACCCTGGACACGCTTATTTGACGCTATTGCATCATTAAAACCATGACTATTGCAAACAATTTGTTTTTCTATGAGTTGTGGACGCTTATTACATGCTGGACGCTTATTATTTCGAACAATTTTTTTAGGGTAGACGTTTATTACATATTGGTCGTCTATTTGATAGTCGAATATTTGCCTATTAATTACTTTTCTTAGGGGATCAAGGGATCAAGCATAATCTGTTATGAGTCATCCCAACTTGCATTTTGCGCTTTCCCTCTAAGAAAAAAGTGAAAAATAAAATGATGTAGTTGCAATCAGAATTTTGGTTGTTTGTTAAGACGATAGGGATTGGGGAATAAATGCTTAACAGCCATTTTCTGTTAGAAAATATAGCCTGTTTTTATGAGTTTTATATTCAATTCATTAGTTTTACCGGACAATATTATTATGTCAAGATTAATCTTCAACGAATAATAGTCAGCAATGATCATGGGGTCCAACTAATTAAAAAAAATGAAGGCAAGTGTGCCTATTAAGACAAATCGGTCGGAAATCCAAAAAATATTATTTCAAACTGTTTGAAAAAATAAAAACAAAATAATTAATTTTCTTTCATTTCATATAGATTAAAAGAAAATGGATTAAAGAAATAGATTAAAAATTTAGATTAAATGATTTTGATGCTAAATAACGCTGATTATATGAATTTTGAATAAATAAATAATATTTTGAAAAGGTTTAGTCTGCATAAGTTTTATTAGTCAAGACATTTCTCTTTAACTAAATATAAAATCAGCCATAATCCATCTTGTTATTTTCAGTCAAATCGTTATGCTTGTTGGTTTATCTTAATTTTTATAAAAGGTGTGCTTTTATTTTGTATATACCCTTCTTTTTTTTTGAGAATTGTGTTCTTTGGGCTCGAGTTGAATACACGCTTCCTTTATAAGAATATATTTTATAAGAATAATCAAGATCAAGTTTGAGAAAAAGTTGTGAATGCAAAGAATATCGTCATCTTGAATTTGCGTTAAGAATATATACTTGTAAACTCTCTTAGATTTAAATCATTTTTCTCTTTAATAGGTTCGTTTGGTTTTTTGTTGTTTGTTTACTCAATCCAAAATCTGAGTTTGTTTTAAAATAAAGGAATTTTTTTCATCTTCTACATGATGTGATGCTAAGAATAAATAAGAATGAATTCGGCTAAAAAGTTAAGAATATTCATCTTGCACCCAAAAAACACTATTCTTATAAAAAGAAAAGCGTGTATTCTTAACTTTTTGGCAAGTTCATCCTGATTTGTTCTTATTCCAAGAGGAAGGAAAAAAATATTTTCCAAATAATTTTCAAAGTGACACGACCATGTTTAGTCCAATATTATTGTCTCTTCTGCTTGTAATTTACCAGCGGGTACAGTAATTAGTGTTGCGTAATGAGTAGCTATATGTATTTGAGAACCATTCCCAATACGTACCATGATACATGTGTGAAACACTCTCGTAACGTATCAAGAATACAGGCATGCGAGATTCATAATCATGTGTACGTAATGGATATGTATCTCCAACTTTGTCTTATTTAAATTAATGATTGGTTGAATATTACACCATAAAGATTTTAATTAGTTTATAAAATAATTTGACAATGACTTTTAGTTTTAAAAAGATTTCAATGTGTGATATTTTGAAATGTACCAATCAGATTATTGATGACAAAATGTTCAACCAATAAATATCCTGAATTAGACAAACCTTTAAGATGGTCTCTAATGGATATGTATTGGATAACGCCATTATGAAGGTCATTGGCCAAGAGGGTTATATCATCTAAGTACTGTTTGAAAATATTAGAATGAACAATAAAAACGAAGTTATTGTCGAGATTGGCCCTTTAGCCAAATTACACAAGGACCACGACAAAAAGACTGATCATGACAATGACTTCGTTCTTATGACAAAAATGAAATTGGTCCCTTTGCCTGACTGCGGCGATAAGCATTCCAGGAGCTTTTGCATTTAGAAAGCAATACTGTCATATCTATCATCAAGATAATTTGCAAAAATGTTGCCAGATGTGTACGTAAAACTCACCTGTGGGATATTCAAATCCTGCGATTGGAAAAAAACAAGACTCAGTGTCTTCAAATACCCGAGTAATTGTCAAACAAATTCTCAAAAAGCTCAGTACGTTTAGGGTTAACTACAATGCCATTTGCCATGTTACGTACCGAGATTATACAATGGCTATATCCGGACTATATTATCATCTAGCACAAATACAAATACATAGCCTCTTAAAATACGTGGTAGGAATGTATTTCTTAAGTACCGTGTGCACTGAGTTGTAAGATGTATGTAAAGAAATAATTTCATTTCTTTAAATGGGTATTAAAAGGTTATGTAGATATGTACACGTATTAAGGTAAATTTTTATGTGGTTGTGGACGCGTGTATACGTTATGTGTGGCGGATTTGGCCCAAGATGTGGGAAATATTAAACATATTAAAGCACAAGGAAATACAAGGAAGGACCTTTTCTCCAGAGTTTTTGTCCTCATATACTGAACCCAGTTAAACAATTTATAGGGCCAACTTAGTCTTGAATATTAAAAACCTGGCAGAGAAACTGCTATTATCAAAACTGAGGGTCTTTATGAAGACTGAAAACACTTCAGATCTGACATGCTTTATTTATGCTGTTTTGATGCCAAGAGAAAAGCCTTGTAGAAATGCTCAGAACTATGGCAGTATTACAATGTGTATTTTTTGAGCCTTAAGGATTTCTAATACTAAATCTTTTATTTTTTCATTTTATATATTAATGATTTTTCTGGTATGATCATCATGAGTAATTTTGCAAGACGTTTTCTACAAACTAATCGATAAATCTACCATATGATTGGTTGGATATTATATCATCGTGAATCTGATTGTCGCACTATTGAATGACATAATTGTGAATATACCATCCAATCTATTCTTTGCGTATGAGTCTAGTAATTATTACATACAAAGAATTGATTGGATGATATAATCACAATAACTCTCTCATTATGTGTGTGATTTAACTTTGACAAGTCTTAGGATGTACCAAAAGTTTAGGCCGTGATTTTTGTATTCGTCCTCAATTTTTAAGCTAATTTTATCACATACGTTAGATATTGACGAGCACTTTTATACGACATGCTTAAAAAGGAAGAAGAATTGTGGTCAGAAAATGAAAAAGAATAAAATTAACTTCTTAATTTAAAATAAAAATCGCATAATTCGAATGTCACATTATTCAGCTTTCCTCGCTGATTTAAAAAATATATTCTTTTTTTTTAGCTTCATTTGTCACGAAATTACGATATGTTGTAACCCCTAATGAAGCAAAAAATCATCTAAAATCGTCAAAAAACGCTGCCTACACTTTTAGTACAGACTATAATTTTTTAGTATTCTGATGATAACTGATTATTTTATAATCAATTCATAAGTGCAGTCATAATTGTCTTTACTTTTTTTTATTGGGCTTTTTTCATACGTCGTTTAATGTGCGGGTGTGCTGCCTAAAATTACACAACCTTCTTATTTTCGCTAATAATGATCCAATTTTGTAGATTTCTGGTAGTAATTCCAACCAATTTGTGTTTTAGTCATTTAACCCAATTTTGATTTTCATATTGTATTAGAGACTATTTATATAACAAGAAAGTAAAACAAAAGCATTTGAAACAATTAAGATAACAACAAGTAACTTCAACCCTTTCAAATGACCACTCAAAATATATAAGATTACAGTATTACCCTTCAATATTATTTGCGATGAAATTTCAATTTTCATCTTTCTCACCATTTTTAAATTGGTGCATGAGGTTGTAGCTATACACCACCCCCTTCCAAACAAAAAAAGTGCTAAGAACTTTTGTTTGTATTCGAAGGCATATATTCGTATGATCATTATCAGTAGTAACCAGACCTACTGCCGTGCAATGAAAAAACCAGGTAAGTCCATTTTGAGAAAAGGCACTTTGAACCCTATTTCTATCTAATGTAGCAGTAGAGAAGTCTTAACAATGTATTGATGTACAAATATAGTTTAGAATCTCATGAACTAAACAATGGAATTTTACCAAACTTCAACATATTATTTTAAAACGAGGCTAAAAGCTCAAAATTCATAATTGGACTTACCTGGTTTTGTCATTGCACGGTAGTTTAGCAGGCAACACTAGTAAACAAGTAAAATCGGGCTATTTGTAAATCAATGTTGTCAGAATACTTTTATTTAGAAATACCTACAAGAGTTTACCAATCAATCAAAATTGTTTGGGATATCTACATTTTTAGGAAATGAATCAATTTTATAACTCTCACCCGAGGAGGTCAAGTAATGCTAAAAATAGAAGTTGAAAAGGTGCAATCAACATAGTAATTATTAAATATTTAATTCATTATTGCTAATTGTAAACCAAATCGTAGTGGTATGTCATCTTTCAACACACTTCCATTGTAAGTTAAGCATCGTCTTCGTGAGATACCTACTGGATGGGGGACGCGATGGTTATTACGCGTCGAGTGTTATTACAAATAATGTAATAAAATGCACTCGACTAGAGCTCTCAGCGAGGGCAAAATAACAATCGTTAGGCAATGTCGACGGGACGACCAATTCCATGGGATAGAAACAGTTGGTAGCTGACGAATCACTAGGTGGGACTTTTTCAGAGTCATTTCAAGTTGTTCTAAATGATCAATATCACTTGTTGTTTTCATGTTTTCGTCCTCATAAGACGAAAATAAATACTTTTCACAAACTATGATATAATTCGGATATTGTGGTATGTATGAAAAAAAGATAAGCTTCAGCTAGTCCCAAATCCCGTACCCGAATATTTATCAGCAGTATGGCCGTGTTTGACAAGATCATGCATTAATTCAAAAGGAACACTATTCATTTTATTATCTTTATCTGAGAGGAGAAATAGTTTGCCCAAGCTATGGGTTTCCTTATACATGCACTTTAGTTCCATATATTACCTCGTTTTTCTCGTTTTGTTTTTAGAGTTGATAAATAATGATTTGTAAGAAAAAAGTTACAAAATCCATCCAAACATTACCACGCTGCTAAAGACACAACTAGTATCATGACTGTAGACGGAATACCTGAACACGTTTGGAAAGCATGGGAGAAAAAACGACGTCGTACTTTTATCGGATTTTTATTTCTGACGTTCATTATGGGCCTTGATATGAGTGCTGTCTTCACGACAATGTTCATTTATCTAAAAGATCTGGTGCGAGCGAATAACCCCAGCTTCTACTACAGTTTATGTCTCGGGGGGTTCAATCTCACCAGCTTAATTTGTTGTTTTACGTTCGGCCGGTGGCTTGACACAACTCGAAAGGTTCGACTTTACTCGCGACTCGCTCTACTGGTCCAAATGATTGGCTATGTATTTTACACGATTCATTTTCACCCCGTCTTTATTGTTGTTGGCCGATTGTTTAACGGCGTTAGCGACAGTTTTGCAAGTGTCGTTTCTGGAGAACTATTTCGTATTTATGACGAAAATGACGGCGTTAAAGCGAACTTCTGGCTGTCGGCTGCCGGGTTTGTCGGTGTTTTATTTGGACCTTCATTGAGCGCTGCTTTTAGAAATGTAGAGTTTAATATCGGGTCACTTACTATCAACTATTTAAACATGCCAGGTGTTATTTTAATTTTTCTAATGATGATTTCATTGGTTGTTGTAACGCTCTTAGTTCACGACTGTAGTGCCGAGCTCGACTTAAAAGAATATCTCCGAAAACAGCATCACGACGATACAATGACATGTAATTATGACGTCGAATCTGACGTTGGTGAAAACGACGTCAAACAGAAAAATACGTCAGCAGCACCGACGACGACGACGGCGAAAGAGGAAGACATGTGTTACTTAAATTACGTCAAACCTGAAAATATACCGATAAAGAAAGTTTTAGAATGTTTTTCAAAACACAACGATACACTAGTAATCTTTATTACAACATTTGTTATCATGTATACAGTTTATAGCGCATGTGTGGTGATACCTATGGTTATAGAGGGTGAATTACACTGGGACATAAGTAAAATTTGTATAATCATAGTTGCGTATGGAGCTCTGGGACTAGTACTAATAATACTTTTAGGTAAATTTCTTTCTTCAAACCGTACTATTTACTATCTAGGCGTGTTCTCAATAACTTGTCAAATTGGCGCATGTATCATACTCTCTTATTTAAAAACCATGAAGTCGGATATGTATATGGACGTTATATTGTTATCAGTAGAAATATGCTTTCTCATTATTGGTTGGTTTTTTGCTGACACAATGCTGAGAGTGATCTTTTCAAAGATGGTACCATCGACTATACAGAGTTTTAGTGAATGTCTAAGGGCGGGAATGACTCGGAGCGCTATTATATTAGCCTCGTTTCTAGCACCGAACTTGTTCCCATGGCTACGTGAATCGGCCCTGGTTAGTGCTTCTGGGACACTTCTTGTTTTGATAGCGTTTCTCGTTAGGAAACCGACTCTCCTAGAACCGAAAGAAATTGATTTTGATGGAGGGTATACAGTACTATCAAATAGCTTTAAATGATTTTTGAGCCAATTAGCTTTCTGATGTTTTCATTTTCTAACTAATCAAACAGCTAAAATAGCTTATTAGCACTATTAGCACTATTGGCTTTTTAGCACAAATTATTATCTAGAATTCTAAAGTATGGTGAATCAGGTAAGCCTGTCTAAAGAATTCTTTGACTATATTTTTTGCTATATTTAAAAGTTAATTTATCCATGGGATAAAATATAAATTTCCTAGGACGGAGAATCGAATTCACAGCCCGGGATTAATACATAAAATACTATAAATATAACAGTAATATATGCCCTCGTTATATATTCAACCGTGAAATTTGGGTAAAATCCAAAATTCCAGCTAAGGTAAGGAATTTCCCCGATTCCTGGTTCATTTTGAACCACCTGGGTACAGAATATTTTTGTTTTATGTATTTTTTGTGGAAATGTAAATCCGTTTTGTATAATTCATAAAGAATGAAAATATAGTTTTGATGATATATTTATTTACTATTTTGACTACTTGGCTACTTGACTACTAAGTAGAAAGTTTCGCAATTAGAAAGTTTCGCAGTTTTGCGTGTTTTTTTGGCATTCGCGAAAGTTTATACCCTGAAAGTAACCATAAGTAAGCTTGTGTCGGATTGATTAGAGTAGAATGGTTAAAATTTCTTGTTTTGAGAAAAATCACCTTCCTTCTAATATCTTAGAAATAGTATCATGTAAACCAGTGTTTATCGATACAAAATCTTTCCATTCGGTGTGTAAACAGGGTAATCAAATGAGTGAAGATATATTGAACCATAGAGTAGAATGGTTAAAATTTAATCACACTCTCTATTATCAATCTTATTCTCACATTTCAATTTCCCCATTCACATTTTTCTCACAGCTGTGTATGAATGTATCGAAGTTCAAAACTAAATCTGAGCGAAAATTGACGATTTACTTTTTTTTTTGTGCATTACATTCATTTGAAGAGGAGTAAAATTCCATCGAATAAAATCAGGTATTAAAATGTTATATTAAAGTGTTAAGAATGACAAATGTATTCTTTTTTATACTAAATTACTATTTCCAAAGTATAAAAGCTGAAAACCATTATCTGACTTACAAAGGACCCTCACTGAAAGGATTTGGTCAATATAGGAGCCTAGCTTGTTTCGGAACCAAAAGATTAATCGAATTGTTTTGACCATCTTGTGATCCTGAAACCCACAGAAAGTTCGCATACCTCTCGGAAGATCCGGACTAATTAGTACACACAATGCCTAGTCCCAAAAATAAACTTCAGAGTACACGCTTTTTTTTAAATATTTCATGAAGACTATTCGAGATGGAAAGTTAAGAATATGCTAAGAATATCGTCATCTTGAATTTGTGTTAATATATACTTGTAAACTTTCTATATAATGTGTATACTAAGAATATGCCAACATGCTATAAATTGAGATGAATTTGCCCGAAAAGTTAAGATTATCTTGAAAGCAAAAAAACACAATTCTTATCAAAAAAGCGTGTTTGATACCTATTATCAGGTGATGTAATGCAGCTAGTAGTTCTAATCTACCATCTTTGTATCACAATAATATTTCTGGATTGCTAAATCGGACCATTTTTTCAGGAAATGTTTAAAATTAAATCGAATGTGAATAAGAGATGATAATATGTATTAATTTTTCACAGGTTACGAACATCCTAATCGCAGGACATACGATAAAGTCATTCCGCGAGATTACAAATTTTGCAGCACCGCACACTTGCTTCCTGTAGAGGAAGCCCCGATAAAGAAAAAGAAACTCACCCCCTTGCTGCGCTAGTGGGAGGTATTTTTGGACTTGCCCTGCGAATTACTGTTCGAACTAATTAGAACACAAGATGCCTATTAGATAAGGTACAAATAAATTAAGAGTATGTATGCTTATCTATCATCCCAACTTCTTTCAATGGAAATTTCAATATAACTTTCATTGAATCGTAAAAATGATTGTGACTATACGAATTGATTGGTTTATCGTGAAACAAAAACCTTTTTTCTCTATGAATTGAATTAATAATAAGGAGCAAAGCGTCTACATGGTATTTTTCATTACGGACGTGTGGAAATTTTACACATGTTTTTATTAAGAGGTATATACGAAGAAGAAAGTGATACGTTGGTTTTAAAGTACTTTATGTTCCATGGTTTACAAGTTTTTAGTTAAAAATGGTAGACTGTCTGTGCTCAATATATTTTGCTGCTAATTCAGCTGTATGATTGGTTAAAAATTGGTTTGTTTTTTGTGTTCGCTATTTCAAGTTTTGAAAGAACTTGAGATCGTGACATTTTATGTAACAGAAGATATCTGCTAAGCGGGTAGGGGGGAGGGGTGGCGAGCATAATCTGTTAAAAAAATATGAAAGTCTTCAATAAAAGTTTTAACTCTCCAATGTCCCTAATACAACAATTTGCGCTTTTCCCTTAATAAAAAAAATGGAATGATGTTGTTGCAATCATAATTATGATTGTCTGTTAAATCGAGGGTGAGGGGGAGGTAAATGCTTAGAAAATATGAAAACCTTTTTGAGATGTCCCCTAAAGTGATTTGCATTTGGCTAAAAATCTCTAAAAATCGCATCAAAAAGAATTGAGAAGAAAGATACGGAAGAAAACTGGTCATTTTGAAGTAATTTTTTACAAATAATATAGAAACTAGGACAGAAATATAATTTTCTTCCGTAATTTTGCTAATTTGCCGAAATGACCAAAATTCTTCCCGCGAAAAATCAGGGTAGAAATTGGAACTTGTGAAAAGTGGGTTAGGGAAGGAAATCAAGGTTTTGGCCAGATTATACACAAGTGACGCAAGGCAACTCCTTCCCTATCTAGTAATAAATACAGATTATGAGCAATGATGCGTATATCTTTCAGATATCAGCTTCTTGGATGATGCAATTTTCTAGCAATCAACAGGAGGCATCTTTGTAAGCTGTATGAAGAAACACAAAGCAAAAATTAGATATGAGTCATTATGTTACTGGAATTATAGCGACAACAACCTTAAGAATATTTTACACTATTAGACATTAGCTCAAAAAAATATGACGTAGTAAGAGTTATAATGGTTTATGATTGGCTCATTCTTCGCGCGTGTTTGATACCTATCATCAGGTGTTGTAATGCTGCAGTTAGTTTTAATCTACCATCTTTGTATCACAATCATACTATCGTATTCTGCACGCACTTGGTGTCAACACCTCACTAGTAATATCATAATCGGCAACCCGGTTACTTCATCTTTGAGCCACCATGAGCGACACAGCGCCAGAAAAATGAGTTTTAGTATTCCTCTGCGTAGGAGAACGAAGCGATACTTTGACGATGCAAATCTTTATAATAACGAGAACTTAAAAGGGAGACCAGGGCAGGGCTATTATATAGCGATTGAAATAGGCTCTCCCCCACAGAGACTTAACGTGTTGGTAGATACCGGGAGCAGTAATTTTGCAGTCGGGTCCAGACCTCACCCGTATTTACCGTATTATTTTCATCCGTTGAAATCGGTCTCGTTTATAAACACGGGCCGCCCCGTTGCAGTTCCGTACACGCAAGGAAACTGGCAAGGCATGCTGGGATCGGATTTCATCCGCTTTATAGACGCACCAAACGCAACCGTGCGTGTCAATATCGCAACCATAATCAGTTCGGAAAACTTTTTTATAAACGGATCAAACTGGCAAGGCATTCTGGGACTTGGTTATGCGCATCTCTCGAAACCAGATAGCAGTGTGACGCCAGTTTTTGACCAATACATTATAGACGATATAGTTGAAGATTCGTTTTCTATGCAGCTTTGCAGTAGTTCGGAGCTGGATCCATCTGACGAGCCGAATATGGCTGGGACGATGGTGTTTGGGAAGTTAGACGATGATTTGTATAAAGGTGACATGCTGTACACACCAATTGTGAAAAAATGGTATTATGAAGTCATCATAACGGATATTACTGTTAATGGGGAACCTCTAAACTTAGACTGTAAAAGGTACATGGTCATAATCTATTTATTTTCTTAGTTTATACATCTTGATGCTTGAATAAGGAACGTAACTGTTGGGAGTGCACAAAAGGCATTGCCCCCCTCAAAAAAAACTGGAACGATCGTACCAAGCTGCTAACTGTAGTTTTCACTAGTGTTTCGTTAGGTACCAACTGACTACCAAATTTTCCTCGTGATTGTAATATCACACTTTAACTGATACTAGGATACCCCAAGACTAAAATATGAAACTACTTCTCTTTTCTATTTTTCAGACAAATATATTTCTAATATCTTCAGTGTCTGAAGAAAAAAGTTTACAATGTAATTGCGAATACAGATAAATTTAGGAATGAGTTATACCCCAATGAACTAGGGTGGGGACCAAAGCGACGGTAACGTTATCTAGCCTTCAATACTTCAGAGTAGATGAAACTAGCGCCACTGGGTGCGCGACTTAGTACTGTATTGTGCAAACCTAATCTAATTTTCTCTATCCTTTTGTTCACAGGTACAACTACGACAAGACCATCGTCGACAGCGGGACGACAAACTGGCGGGTACCGACTGACGTCTTCGAATTAATCGTCTACAAGTTAAAAAAGTACGACAAGTTAGGCGTGCCGGAAGAATTCTGGATCGGACGTCAAATGATGTGTTGGAATTACGACAAAACGCCGTGGGAAGAATTTCCGGATATGACAATTTCCCTTCTCTCTTCAGTCAGTTCTTCAAAGGAATTCACGTTGAAAGTCCCCCCTCAGTTATACTTACGTGAAACAATTGAACGTGGCCCACTACCCGGCCAACACTGCTACAAGTTCGCAATCACGAAAGCAGACAAAGGGACGGTCATCGGTGCCGTAATAATGGAGGGATTTTACGTAGTATTTGACCGTGAAAACGTGCAAGTGGGGTTTGCAGCGACGACTTGTGGTTCACAGGGGCGATTAAACCCCCGCAGTGAGGTTTACGGCCCCGTGATACGTTCAAATGCAGCCGACTGTGAGTATATAGAGAGCGAACAAGCTGATAGTGCCCTTTTGACCGTTGCTTACGTGATGGCGTGTGTATGTGGGCTGTGTTTGCTTCCAGTGTTTGTGTTGCTAGCGCAGGCAACATGGCGTGCGAAGAGCGATGGGAACGGTGACGTCACGGTGACGGAAGTAGCAGTAGAGAAGGATTTTGATACGACGAAAGAATTTTGATTTTTTTGTTGGTTTTTTATTTTTGGCTTTCTTTTAAAGGGGTCTTAAATATTCAAGAACACATATAAATGGGGTCTGAAAAAAATCGACATATTTGAACAGGTGTGACATTTTTTCTAAGGGGTGCGAATCATGGCATTTTAAAGTGAAAATATTTAAGTGGTTTATATCAATCATCTTAAGTTTTCTCTAGCTAACTTCAAATGCGATTTATACCTCACTATATGTCTATAAAATAGAGGATATTCGCTAACTTTTTAAAGATAAATAAGGAAACTAACGCGACGTTTTTTCCAGTGTTTTTCCGGGGTAATTCGTTTAGCTTAATCTTCTATTGTTGTGCTATTAAACATAATGTCATTATTAAACTTTGTTAACAACAATCAAGTAGGTTTTGGCTGGTTTTCATTATTTAAGACTAATTTCGCATTCTAAAGTGTTAAACTGGGTCAAAGATGAGTTTCAATGCGTGTCTAATGTTTCAAATTTCCCCACAGCTTAGGTTAAATATCACTTTTGAAGACACTGCCACTGTATTCAGCGATCGATATAAGAATTTTTGACCCATTCGGCGTTTTAAAGCATTTTGTGTACCATAGACATAAGAGAAAAGAACAAACTGGTAACTCTGGTTGTTTCTATTGGTCTTTCGAAATACGTTGAAGGTACCTTGACGGCCCGAGCGAGATGCCCTTACTATCGGCCTACATCGGTTGACGCAATTAGAGTAAAATCGACCAGATAGGATAAAATAAGGATTATTGTAATGAGTGTGTGCTTAAACCACGAAGAATTTATAAATGAACCAACAAATCAAGCTCAAATTTTCTACTTTGATCTCAATGCTGTAATTCTGATAGGCTTAAACCTGCGGAATTTCGTTTGTTTATGCACACTCAAGTAGCCTGGTTCTAGTAAAATCGAGACCAATCACATAAACAATAGAACTTGCAAGAGTTATTTACTCCTCACGCGGGGCCTAACATTATGGTCGAAGGTGCGAGGCCTAAGCAAGAGTTCGGGCTTAATTGGAGGGGGGATTTTTCTGATGTCTAATAGTAGGTGGTGATTAGAGATGGCGAAATAAATGTTGGTTTAGATTTTAACGAATTTAAAGAGATCACGTTGACTGATAACTGAGGCTGAACATGCGCAGACTCGCGGACGTCGTTCGCGGGAAGATTGCACAGATTCCTTCGTTCACTCGCTGATTGACCTTTGAAAATGCTATTGCCGCAAACGAAAACATAATTTGAGTCAGTGTGTTTTGAAAAGTAATAAAAATAACTTATTTAGGATTGAATTTTATACTCTTTTTATATTACATAAAATAGTTATTCTTTTTACTTTTTTACATACAGAAACATTTATCATTTAATTGTTTTATGCGAAAAAAATAAACTAAATTTTGTTAATTGCCATTCTATATATTCTTACGCTCTTACTTTTGAGGGAGAATTTTTGCGGAAATGTAAAAGTTTTTAATCAATTTCGAGGATAACCGTTCAATACCCTTCCTATAAGCGCAACACCTCCCCTAGTCAAATAAAAAATCTTAAAGATTCCAACAAAATCGACTTATTTCGAGCAAAGTTAGTTCCTCAAAATTGCTGAAATAACGATTTTAATCTGGAAGCTAAAATCTTCGTCAACCAACCATTGTGGCCGACAATTCTAAAAACCGTGTATAACCAGGCAAGTTTTCTGGAAAAAGAAATTACCGCACCCCTAAAAATATTCATCCGTTGTGTCTTTGGTCCCACCTCGGAGGTGTGGGGGGGGCACTTCGACATATTCATGTAGGGGAACATGCCGTTGAACAGGATATCCTTTGGCTGCTTCGCTGTTTCGTTAAGGGTATGTATTTATATACGAGCTTGATTTTTTCTTTTACTCAGACTATGTCCAGAAGAATGATTGTGTTAGTTTATATATTTCTATTTATAGAGTATTTTTATAATATCATCCTGAAAATAGATTTTAGGCTAGTTTGTATCCTGCTTTTGATCTAAATATTGCCAGATTATACAGTTATGAAATTTCTTGTTATTTGTTCGCACATAGTATCATTTTTTCGAGTTTTGTCATATTCAGTCATACACATTCACCCTTGATAAGGCAATGTTTTCTACTGTATAAATTGTGATATACAAGAGGATGCATACCGCTTATTTTCTAGATAGACCTTTACAAGTGCAAGTTTTGTGCATCATTGAAATGAGCTTTACTCTTTGTTTCTTTTTCATAAAAAAAATATAAAAAAACTACGCAAATATTATTGCCCCAATACTCAAAGAATTTAAAAATGAATGAGGCAAAGTATTTTAGAATGACAGAATAAGATGCTGTTGAAATAAAAAAAGTCAACATCGATGAGTTTTGTAGGTTATAGTGTCAAGGATTCTCAGTACATACGAGGTTTCTTCCTCTTTACCCGTTATAGGGTCTCAGAAGCAACGTCGTCCTAAGGGCCATAATAATCTTTGTTCAATCACTGAACATTGAAAGCAAAATGTAGAAATATCAGGGACATTTGGAATCTATCCCTCTTCAAAACTTCCAGTTAGTGGTTAAGATCATTTTCTTTACATCATGAGTATTACATACTGACATGTATGACCCTCCGTGCCACGGTGAGAAAATCAGTCAAAAATTACCACCCCATTGAATTCTTAAAAGTTTTGCCAATCTCGGTCAGATTTTGAAGAAAATCAATTTCCCATCATTTTATACTTTACCCCTGTCCGACTAATATTTTTTCCGACTATAATTTTGTCCGACTAATTTTTGTCCGACACACCGACATTTTTCTACTTCACGGATCCTCTGATATTTATCATTTCGCTCACCGATATTCCAATATTAAATCCATTTTCTTTCTTGAGATTCTTTAACGTAGAAAAACCAGGACAACAATACAAGTGGGCTGGCAGAGTAATTTGCCCCTACGATGGGTTAGGTTTGGAGCAAGCTTGATGATCTTAGAATGCTTTTTACTTTCTATGCAGGCATATCCCGAAGAGTGGGAACGCGGATTAAGATTCCGGAATAAAATCCAAATCTTGGGATATTATTCCGGTTACTAATAGTAATTGTAGGATATGGGATCTTATTCCAGTCAAATTGAAAAGTAGTGAATCTTATTCTTCATAATTGTATCTTATTCCTTCATAGGAAATGCGGATCTTATTCCTAAAAAGTTGGATCCCACTCCTTATTTCATGGATCTTATTCCGCCACAAATGGATCTTGTTCCCGTTGTAAAGGATCTTATTCCGCATTATCTGGATCTTATTCCGTATTATCTGGATCTTATTCCGTATTATCTGGATCTTATTCCGTCATAAATGGATCTTGTTCCCGTTGTAAAGGATCTTATTCTGTTTATTCATTTTCGGATCTTTTTCCTTAAAAGTTGAAAAATAATGCGTTACCATAGAGACTAATAATAATTTTGTAAAAAAATCAGGAATAAGATCCAAAGTTTGAGTTTATTTAAGTATAAAAATAAAACAAAGCACACGCATTATTTTTGTCATCAATCAGACAACTTAATATGCTATCGTTTATAGAAGAGATGTTAACGCTACTACTGTGGAGAACGACAATGACGTTGAAGATGCTCAAGCTGATGCTGAAGTTGGTGATGAAAACAATGCGGATGCTGCAGCTGAAGAAAAAAACGATGCTGATGCTGAAGTTAAGAATATAATAAATATATGAATAGAATACGTGGAAACAATGAAGACAGATTAGTAATGATAAATTTTGGAATGATCATAATAGATTGCAGAATGAATAATGCAAAATTAATTTCTGAAAACGCATTATATTAGGTTTATCTCGTATCGACACACGGTTATTTAAAAACTTTAAAGTTCGCTAAAAATGTTTCGGCTCGTTAAAAATCCCATGACCGCGAAAATAAAATCCGCGAAATATTTGAGACGCGAAAATATTCGGACGCGAAAATCTCCGCCTTTAAGGTAAGTTGAAATGGCCTAAAAAGATTGAAAATATAACCACATGAACAATTAGGATCTTAATGATGTCATTCTCACAGTACCGGGCTGTTACAAAACTTGCGAAGCACGAAGGAATTTCACTGAAAAAGTTCAATTGAAAAAGAAAACAAACGTCCTGAGATAAGAAAATCTCACATTACAAAATCTCACATTTACAGGAAGAATTTGTTTGAAATGGCATATTTTCTTCATTTAAAGAAAAGTACTGAGTCGCAGGTATCTCAGCGAAACTTATTTACTTCGCAGAAATTTTTATTATTATTATTTTATGGCAGTCTACAGTACTTACATTGTACCTGGTTTTTACACGCGCCAACACGGAGATTTTCAAAAACACTCTTCAAAATTTTCTTCAGCATGATCAACAGTTTAATTTCTTTCTGAACATATTATCGTTTCTAATATCCTTAAAAAAATTGAATTAAAAAGATTTTTCATCTAAACTTATAATTATTTACCAGAATTGATTTACAAATTGTATTGAGTCCATTTTCTAGTTAAATCATCCACTCATCAACAAAGAAAATCTTTTAAAACAGACTTTACTACAACAGATTGAAAACCATAATGTCTGTAAAGATATGTTATAACCTATATCAACTTAATTTACTATTTAATAGCTTATTATCATCCTACCAGCAACTCAGACCCAATCATGCAGAACTTACAGTCTAAAATAGTATTATAATTTGTATCATTTAATATTCATTATCCAAAAAAAAATCCAATTAATAGTTCAAAAAATAATATATTAAATTATAACAAATTTATCAAAAATAAATTTTGTTGGAAAATAGATACTTTTAGCTTTATAAGTGTTTGTTTGATGGATATTTTTAATCTTTAATGTGTATTTTTTCTAATTCTTTGATAATTAATTATTAATTACAAATGTAAGATGTTTAATTGTGTATGGTTAATTGACCAGGTGAGGGCTTTTAATAAATAGGGTGATTTTGTCTAATGGGATCGTTTGATTGGTTCTAAATTATCCCAAGGTGGAGATGATTGGCCAGATTCAAACTGTCACAATGTGCTATTAAAATATAACGTGATGACATTGAACAGTGAACCAATATGAATACAGGCCTGTCAGTAAGAAATGTGTACGTGGTCAGGGTTTGCGCGATCGAGTGTGTGGCGGTCAATTTCTTTCTAAACTAGTTTTTATTCGATCGAAACATTCAGTCATTATTATTGTATGTAAAGAACCAGTTGGAAAATAAAAAAGATTTATGATCATTGACGTTAACATTCTAATATCTTCATATTTAAAGCAAAATATGTCACTTTTTACGCGATCCAAAATTTGATGAAAAATTTTGCGCGGTCATTGCGCGATCGCGATCGACTCGATCGCATTACACTTACAGGCCTGTGAATATTGATTTTTAGTTTTAGTTTTAGATTTTTAGTGACTTAAGTGTTTCAATACAAGATCGCGTAATTATTACTGGAGGATATGAACTATAATGTCGAAAATGATTATAGTAGAAGAAAGCAAGGCTTTCATCCACAGTACAATGAAATAATTTGCTTCCATTCCATAAAGGAAACAAATCAAAGAAAAAATAGTCATTTGTAAAAACATTCGGATTATTTTCCTCGATTTTCCCAACTCTCTATTACTCAATCTCTCTATAACTCGATAGTTTTTTGATGATCTGTATGACGCTTTTCCGCTTTTCATATCGCCTTCTTAAATTATGTTAATGATATATTGTTTATCGATGCGAAGATGATAATCGAGCTAAAAATATGATCCCGCCATTCCTAGAAAAATAATCGCTTATTACGCCATCCTGTCAAATAAGCCCTCATCCAGGGGGGGGGGGCTTAGTTGGAACTATGAATAAATGAGTAATAACATAGTAACGACGATGTAGATCGAGTACTTTCGGATATTCTCTATATTCATGATCATTCTGAAACTTGCTTTGCTTCTTGTTTTAAATTTTGAGACACTGCTAGGCACTATTTATTGCAAACATAAATTTCGTAGCATGAAAATTTCTCAATAAATGCATTTTTAAGTCAACCGCGAAATTAAAATGCCACAAAATTAGAATTTATAGCTAATCGAGATATTCACGTATACGCCAAACATTCGGTGTGCTTTAGCGAAATTAGAACGTCACGAAATGCAATTTTTACGAAAGAAATTTACTTAAAACAATTTACTCATTCCAATCTGGTTTCTAGTTTTAAATTTTGAGACACTTTAGGCACTACTAACATTAAGGACAGTCTGCAAATTATCGGTAAAAATTACCAATTAATTGGTTTGAAATTACATTATCAAAAAACTGAATGGTTTTTTAAGAAAGGTCACAATTTGCACTTTTATCAAAACTCAAAATCACGCAGAGTGAACCAATTAGGTTCTTCATGATGTAATTTGGAACCAATCATCGTAAAAATTTACCGTTACAATATTTTTTCGACAAACATTTTTAGCACTCATTCCAATCTTTTTCATCTTTAGGTCGACATTCTTCGGGACAATCTTTACACATCTTTCTATTCAAACAATCTTTATAATCAATCAACGAACATGAGAAATATCAGCTAAAACCTTGTTTTTTACTATATGCCCTAATAAGGTCAAAAATGCCCTTATCACATTTTGAAATTTAACATTTTTTCGTCCGTAAAGCCAAATAGATAAGCTTTCATATGTAAAAAACTAGAACTAAAAAGCAATGACCGTTCGGAAATGAGAGCAAAAAAAAAAGTTGACCCTATAACTTTTTTACCGTGAAATGAGAGTTTCCTGTCCGTGTTTTTCTAGTAGTCCGTGCCTCTACACAGGCATTCGATACTATATCACCGCGGACAAAGATTCCCCGTACGCTGCAGAATACTTAGAAACTGTTTTGGTGATCCAACAACCAGAAGAATCGCTGAAGCTGTA
>JAUKPT010000327.1:0-21301 GCA_032273505.1 Nanomia bijuga | reverse complement strand
AATAGAAAAAGATGGAATATGGAACAGAACGTTGTAGTGTAGTTTGCCTCCTTATAACTATAAAAAATAACACCCGTCGCGCTATTGTTTCAAAGATCATGCGAAGAAAAAAATTATAAAATCGAAAGAGGCGTCTAGATAAAAAGTTTATTTATGAGATGATTCTATACCTGACTAAATCATGCACCTGCCATTTCTATTATTTTTTATCTTTTTATTTTATCTTTCATTATTTGTCAAGTATGATTGTTCTATTTGTTAACTAAATGGAAATATTTTGTATAAAAACCTCTTGTTTTTTCTTTGATTCATTTACTTATGAATTGTATGGAAATATTTCGGAACCACCAGTTGAGCGAAACACACGAGTCGCGCTCAACAGGGATGCAAAAATTGACATTTTGCGGTGACGTCCTTTTTGAATGATCCCCATGTCACGTTGGAAAGAAAAGAAAGTGCACGCAGAAAATTATATTTCAGACGAACATGTACGCATTGTGCGCATTGCGAGCATTATTTGACGAGTGAAGCGAGTGATAAACGCAAAACGCGTTCAGATATTTCTCCTTGCGCGCGAAGTATCATCCACAAACCAGACATCATTTCCAAAGTGGCATGCCCCTAGAGCAAGTAGTTAAAGAACGGGACCATTACAGAATCTGTAATACATGTTCCTTATTATTGAATTAAATCTTTTCATCAATCAAGGCCGTAAAAACTGCAATTGTATGTATTCTATAAATTCAATTTGCTCTTAATTTTGTTATATTTCAGATCAGATTTAGGAAAAATCCGTAACACCGACACAAAAGAGTTACCAAGCTCAGAAGAAACCCATTTCCACTGTAATCTCTATAAAAGGTTTTTTTAGCTACCACGGATCCATCAAAAAGTGGCTCGAGTCCTTAATATACAAAAACCTATTACTTTCGAAAAGAACGATTTTTTTCTTCAAATACAAAGCATTTGACTGTATTTCAGACTCAACCAGCCCTGTTCCTAATGTTATATTTCATAACTTACCTAACATATTGCAGTACTTTCACCAAATTTGAATTATAACCTCAACCAAATAAATAATCCTAAATGTTTTTATTACTAACCTCTTCACCGTTGAAATATAGATGACAGTCCTTTACTATTATTTACATTACTAGAGAAGATTAAGCTGATATTTTCTTTGAAATAAAAAAAGAAAAGAGTGATAGATGTTGTTATGGGATATGAAAGGGTATTTTGTTTTGAAGAATGGAAATTGAAAGTGTGGGAACAGCTGCCTTTGTGTTTAATGAAAACAAAAACGTCTGCTTCAGGTTTGAGATGAAGAAGAGGAAGAAGAAGAAGAAGAAGAAGGGGAAATTTCATCTGTTATAGTCAGAGAATAGCCTGAACCCAGTCTGGAAAGTAGGGTGGATCTGCCGAAGATCTTCGGGGTGCACGGTAAGATTTTCGGGGTGCACGGGGTGTAACATCCATTTTTGTTACCCTCGTCGGGGTGCAGTGGTGAATAAAGAAAATGAAAAGGCGAGGATATAGATCTTCTTGATGAATAAAATAAATGATAAAGATGAATATCTTAATATAAATGTTATTTACATAAAAAGATAATATCAAAAAGTCAATTTAATATTTCCATTTCTTTCATTTCCATAATATTTTGATAAATAACACTTTTCGCCTCTTGTTTCAAAATTGAGTTTAAAGTTCTATCGAAGATGTGAGTTTTCTACTATTGAACTTTTTTCAAAAGAAAGAAAGAAGTATATTACTTGAAAAAACTTATGAAATCTGACGACGACTGAACTCAGCAGTAAGAAAGTTCTTAATTCTTTCTTTAATTCCAAATGATGTTATTAAATAAATTGTTTGTTTTTTCCTTTTGAAATATAAATTTATGTCCAAACAAATGATTTGGGAGAATCAGAGTCTTTTAATGCTTCTTTATTATCATCTTAAGAATCATCGCCAAATTATGGCAAATTAAGTCGATTGATTCGTAATAGATTACATCATCAAGATTCTGATTGGTTTATGTAAACGCGTTTTTGTCAGTTTTGATTTTAACAAAACATCAACTTGTGACATGTTAGATTTATCCAATTAGCTTCCCGATAATGTTATTTCTAACCGATCAAACTAAAATAGCCGATATTTGGCGCCGATCCCTTACAAAAATGTTGTAAACCTAACATAATTCAAATTCAAATGACTTATACTAATACACGCTTTTTTTATTTTTTTAGTTCAAGATGATTAATTATTCTCAACTTTTTGGCAAAATTCATCCTGGCATATTCTTAGCATATTCTTAGTATACACATCATGTAAAAGATAAATATTGTTCTTAAAGATAATTCAAGATAACGTATTCTTAGCATCATTAACTTTTTTCCAATATCATCTTGATTATTCTGATAAAAAAAGCGTGTAATTTATGTCAATTCCATCAAAAACAGTCATCGAATGATTGCTCAATGTATAAAGGTGATCATGTCTGGAAGACGTTTAGCAAGTCTAGCATTTTTTCAAATATGCATTGACCTAAGGAATCATCTCAAAGGTTAGTCTAATTTTGACCATTGATTGGTTAAAGATTACATCATCAAAATATGATGTAATATTCAACCAATCAATAGACTAAATTAGACAAAGTTTTGAGATGATCCCTTAATATAAAGAAAATACTCGGTTTAGTTGATAAATTTTCATTTCAGGAAGCCTACATTTCCTACACAAACGATAGTCATCGATCAAAACTAACAGAAGGTAATAATTAGTTACCACAAAGTAGTTGAAAACTTAAGTGTATTATTTTTAATAACACAATTGATGATAGATCATCTATTCCGATGAAGTACTGTTGAACAAAAAAGTTCTTATACTACTTGAATAAAATAATCCAACTTGCTTAATTTGATAGTATTGTGAGACAACCTTAAGTGTATTATTTCTATATATAGTTGCATACATCTATTGACTAAGAGCTGGATAAATAAATGAATCAAAGTCTATATAAAAAGTATAATCTTCTATTTCATTAAATTCAATCTACAAAAGAAAGATCAAGTTCTTACGTACGTACTTGCGTACTTATAAACCCCATTCCAGTTGAAACTTAAATTCTGCAATCAGGATATTAATTTCATAAAGATGAATGTATAATGTAATAAGTCTGATCGATAAGCTGTAATCACATATAAATCATATGAATAAAAATATCTAATGTACTGAGATAAAGAATAGCGCATCTCAAGAAAATCTGAAGAAAATTAAATTAAAAATGATTTTCCAAAAGACTGAAAAAACTGAAAAAAAAACTTATCCATTATCTAAATGAACCATACAACTTTGAGATGACATCAACACATTCAACATTGTGAAGAAAACAAGAAATCGGAAATAAAACAAATAATTATGATGTTTTTAATTGCGTCATCATAAACAGCAGCCTTTTAAATGTTTAGTCTGTCCATACAACGTATGTTTTCTTACGGAAAAAGGAAAATCGTTCCTGTTACACGCTGAACGTGTGGAAGAATTATCAAAGTTATCTGGTATCCACTTTTCGTTTACATAACATATCGTTGTTTTGCTGTTGTTTTTTTCTTCATACATGGTTCCGAAAAAAGCGTGCACTTTTGGTGATTCAGCATGGATATATGCCATCAGTGTCGAAGCTGAATGCGCCATGTTGGTGATCGTTATAAAAGAATCATGTATTGCACACTTAAAGTTGCACGTTTTTTAAAACCCTCGGAACAAATAAGAAAAAATTCCCATTACAAGATATTGATAATTACAAATACAAAGCCATTGGGATCTGTTTCATAATCCGTGGGGTAAATTACTTTAAAAAAAAATTTTGCACGATTTTGTGAAAAAACAAAAAATCAAAAAAATATCCAAAAAAAAAAATAAATAAATAAATAAAAAAAAAAAAAAAAAAAAAATCCAAAAATCCAAAAAATCCAAAATCCCGTACGCCTTTTTTCCAAGGAATTTACCCCTCGGGATAATCTATCAAGAAACTAAGCTGATTAGCACTGAGGATGAAATCATGCCAAAATTTTACTAGACAACTTTCAAGCTGATATTGCTTAGATTAAATCCGAAAACGGAACTCGTGGTCACTTTTACCTAAACGAATGAACACGTTGCGACCTGAAGTTGGTCGTTTCAATAATTAAGATATCCAATGATGTAATAAAATGTTACGTTAAGTTTTCGTCATATGGAATACATACAATTCCTTACCGTACCTTAATGACTGTCGAACGTAAGAATGAGTAATGAAATCATGTTTTGAGGAAACTCAAGATAATCTGATCTTTTATTTCCAAAATCAAAACTAATATTGAAATGTCATTGCTTTTAAAATTATCTGACCTAAGCAGTCAATTTATTTGGTAGGATATGAAGTGGTTTAACAGTTATTATTATGTATGTATATTCCCATATCAAATTGTCTATTAGGGAATTTCATACCTTGCAGCATGGTACTGAGTATTTTGCTTGTAGGTACAAATGAGCAGAATCGTTTCAGAGCTCCCATAGCTTCGTTTTGAGGTATGTTTGCATAATCTCGATATCTCCGATTTACCTAATAATTTCTTTAATTCGGTAATATACGTTTGCGATTTGATTTAACCCACTTCCAAAATCAGGTTTGTCTCTTAATTCACTATATATTATTTATCTATTTTTTATTTATCTATATATTGCCTAAATTTGTATTAGACCATTGAATAAATACTTGTTAAAAAAAATGTGTGACGATAGACATACTAAAAGAAAACCTTACTGTGCCATTTTTTCTTTAGCCATATCAAGCTTAATTTCTTTGATATGATTTGCAGCTAGCACCACATCACTTTTCATCTTATCATCCAAAATCTGTTTTTTATTTTTCTGAATGTTCACCGAATTGATGTCGAATAGATTGATGTGCTTTACAGTGGAAAAGGGGCATAATCTCTCTCCTCCTCTCATAGGCGTAGGAGGCAAGGGGCCAGGGGGCTGAACCCCCCGATTGGTTAAAAATTCCTTAAAAGTTACTTCATTATTTAAAACGGCTAAAATGTTTTAGACAATTTGGAGAAGCTTTCCTAAAATCATGAGCAAATTTTGAGCATCTCCTCTAATTTTTTTTTCTCATACGCCTATCCCTCTAACTAACACGTTGCAGATATTGCACTTTATTTTCACTTCTATCTACTTGGAAAATTGAACGTCTGAAGTTGCTGTCTTGTATTATTTATTCGATCTTCCAGCAAATAAATGGATGTAATTTGCAATTATAGTGCTCAGTTATTTGTTTTAAAGATAACGCCTATTATAAAGAAAGGATTAACGAGAAAGGGAAATGAAGTAGCTTTTAGTCGAATTCACCTTTGAAACATATTATTGAAAACTTGGACACAAAATGTCAAATTTGTTTTTACTATAAAATCTTAAATGAGCCGAATATCATAGCGATGCACGTGACTCATCGCACAAGGCACTTAATGTAGGATCTTCAACATAAACACACGCTGAGTCCGGTCAAACCCAGCCCGGTAAAAATCCCGTTGAAAAATATCCCCAAAAAACTTGACTCGAGGAAATAAAATTAAAATACATTTACCCGGTGAAAATACAAAAATTTGGCGTGGCCCGGTTAAAATCAAAAAAGAAAATTGCCCCGGTGAACTTTTGAAAAAAAAACTTTTGGGTACCCGGTCAACTCTAAAAATGGAATTATGAATGAGCCGGTGAGAACTTCCTGTGACCTGGTGAAATTCTTTGCTCGAATTTTTGACCCGGCGAAAATATCCTAAGACATGTTTGACCCGGTGAAAACTAGACGTGACACCGGGTCACTGATTCAAGGTGAATAAATAGAAAAAGACAAAAATGATATGTATGTGTTTATACTACTAAAGTCATGAGAAAAACACAGTACAATATCACTTCTAAAAGTAGAAAAATAAATGCATGTGTTTATACTACTTAAGTCATGAGAAAAACACAGTACAATATCACCTTAAAAAGCAGTAAAATAAGGCAAATTTCCTGCTAAGTGCGTTGGAATTCCATTTCAAGCCTCCAACCAAGTTATCTCTTAAACCAAAATAATGCAAACAGCTTGCACATAGTTGGTGTTGATGATTGAAGCAACAACGCGTGGACGTAAGTCAAAGAGACAAATATGGCTCAAGCTAATTATCAAAGGCATGTTTGTATCGTTTTATAATGAAGCTAATATTTACACTTTGTTCTTTTTCACACTTGTTAATTGACTAATTGACTAATTTGTCTTCTAGATTTTTCATTTGAGTGTTAAGCTTTTTTATACGACACCTAAATTTCAGCTGAGGCTGGATGTTCTTATTTTTAAATCTCCTAGCACCTAGCACATAGCAATCTAGCTCAACAAATATTTTCTTGACTTACACTCAGCCTGGACATCTTAAGATGTTCTTAAATCTTGAGCCAATCCCAGTCTAGACGTTCTTACAAAATGAACTTAAATCACGCAATGGCAGAGGGGGACACATGATAAGGGACGCGGGACGCAAGCCATTTTGACGTAAGAGACCTGGGACGCATAGAATATTTAATAAGGGACGTGGGACAAATTTTCCGCATCAATTCGTAAGGGACAAGATTTTGAGATGATGTTTTTAAGGGATGTATGACGCAAGGCGGAAGGACATAGCGGACAAGGGACATGAGGCAAAAATGCGAAAATGCAAAAACGCATACGTGGGATGGTCACCCCCTGTGTCCCCTCCCTACATAGACTAAGCTAGATGATTCAGCTAGATGATTAAGAAGATAATTTGTCTCAAAATGTTAATATCATTGTAATTATAGTCTATTTCAGATTCTGTGAGACTGAGAAAGAAGTGTCAATATCTCAGGGCTCCCATGATCGTTTTTCATCCGGTTTTCGGGAAATGAAAGAAGAAGCTATGAGAAAAAAGTCCAGAGTAAAAGAAGTCGGAAAAATAAAAAGCAAGAAGGCGAAAAATGACGAAGAAAATTAGCAACTACGAGAAATAAGGAACTGAGATGGCTAAATCGGTATCGGTTTGAAAGTCCTATCTTTTCTGCGTCCATTGACTATATTCATTTGCCAGAGAGATTATTATTTCTGGAAATGTGATCATTTTTGTAACACCCCCTACTTTTCTCAATCAATTATAGGATTCATGGTAAAATTGATAACCAGAGAGATATCATTATAACATCGCTGAGATTTGGTTCAGCACCCAAAAAAGAAAATCTTTTTATAGTCTTTTAAAATCTTAGAAATGATTACTGAAATATCCAAACTTCGTTTCTTTTCTTTTATAAGGTATATATACAGAAAAGGAAGCATAGTAAGGGACGCGGGGTGTAACCCATTTTGACATAAGGGACGTTGTGTGCATGACATATTTAATTAGCGACGTGGGACGAATTTTGTTAACAAACCGTTAATGGACGCGTTTATGCTGGAATACAGATTGCGAAAAACGCTTGATTTTTTACTTTTTAAAGAAAATGCATACCGTAAATCCTCAATTAAGCGCCGCCCTCGAATAAGTGCTGCAGGTTTTAGACTTCTCAATTAAACGCCGCACCATATTTCCTGTTATAGGAAAATAGAGAAGACTCAAAATGTTCTTTTTATATTGCAAAATGACTGTATTTAGTTTTTTTCGCTAAGCACACAATGCAAGATGGTTGTTTGACGAAGTCGTTGAAGCGCCGCCCTCGAATAATCGCCACCCTCGTTTAAGCGCCGCATTAAAAAAGTCGAGTTGTAAATAAGCGCCGCGGCGCTTAATCGAGGATTTACGGTAAGTGACGTTGGATGCGTTCCACCTGTGTCATCCTCATGGATATACCACTGCAAATCTTTTTATATTTTTGCTTTTCTTTTTGTCATAACCTCTTAATCGCACTGAAAAGTTTCATAATGAAATTAACTAGATATAGAAAATTAAAGTAAACTAAGAGAGCACTATTTACATCTACGAAAATCAAATTCATTTCAACAGCCCTTCGACTGCTTTTGCCATCCCATTATGAGATCAAATCAAAGCTATATTGCATCATTCTGACACGTTTTAGAGTGACCTATCATTATTCGTAGTATTTGATAACCAATACAATTTCTATATGTCGTCTTGTTTCTCAACTATGTGAAAATCCAAGTGTTAAATCCAAACGAGAAAAAACAACAATGGAGTTATATCTATCATATATGTATTAAAACAAAAAGTGACAACGTTATTACAAGAAATAGATACTGTCAACTACTTGGAAGTAGCAAGTATACACCCCCTGCGGCAGTCATTCGAAAAAATCGATCCAGAAGACAATCCGGAATCCGATCAAAATATGGTGCGATCCTATAAAAATCCAAAAAAATGGTCAATCCGCAAGTAGTCAATGAATCGATTCGAAAACGTTATCCGGGGCTAAATGCAGTTAAAATTCCGAACGGAATAATGAATTTTGTGATCGATCCGACGCACAAGAGGCTTTAATTTTATCGATCCCCTGAATAATAGGTGTGATCCGTAAAAGATTTTCTGTTAAAATACACGATCCTATGATTTTTTAACGAGTTTTCGGATGACTGACGCAGGGGTGTATTAAATATTAGGCATATTCAGACAGAGAGATTGATTGATTAAAATTGACTAGACAATTTTAACTAGTTTGTGTGAATTTGGTAAAACGTTTTTTAAACAGATTAGTTTAATTTGATTAATCCAAAATTACCGAATTCACTCAGTCTGGTTAAATTCGTCAAGTAAATTTTAATTAATTGTCGTCGTGATAAATTTAATCATTCGCTCTGTCTGAAAAAGCCTATTATCTGACCAACTGAAGAAAGGGCCAGAAAATAACTATTGATTCCGTATTCTGCATTCATTTTTGTTCATATTTTGATCCCGCCGGGTAAATCTTATTCCGTATTCCGCGTGTAAAAGGACGTCCGTTCCGTATACCACCTAGAAAAAAGAGGCCATTCCGCCATTCCGCCAACTGGAACCCCCCCTTATCCACGGCAACTATTAAAGCGATCATTGTCGATCAGCCTGAACGGGACCTTTATTTCGTTATAATTTGCCCCTAAACTCACATCCTGCTTTCAAAAATTGGTTCTCCTCTGCGATCATGAAGACAGCAATTCGAGAGTTATCCTCTAAATTTCTACATTCAATCTAGGGGTTAAACCCAATGAGTCCACTAATTGGTTAAATCAAGGGTTTCGAACTTAAAATAAGAAACATTTTTATACGAATTAATGTTCCTTTTTATTTATTTCATTAATGAATATTCAAATGGTCTATCATACATAATATCATTACGTAATACTCCTTAAAAAGGACCCTATACACACCTGTCTCACAGAAAGGGTGGTATATTGTCACAGTGGGAATTTATTTTGTCTGCCCCTGTTTAATAATTACCAAGACAATTCATCTGTTCCAATCAAAATTTTTTAACAAGAAATCAACGGTAAATATTTTGGCCAAAAGCGGGGGGGGGGGGGAAATAAGCGAAATTAGGAAAATAGGGAAGAAATAAATAGATTTCTATTGTTTCATACCCTAAAACTGGGAATAAATAAAACAAAATAGCGAAATGGTGGTGGGAAGAAAACAGAACTTTTGGCCAAAATATTTACCGTTGCAAAGAATTGTCCTCGTAAATCAGTCAAAGTTAGTCGAAATTTTGCAATTTAATTGTAAGATTTAGCCATGTCCCGGTGGAAAACACCAAAAAAATGATTTCCGGCGAGAACTTCCTTTCTCACAGTTACTGAAGGTTTTAATTTAATAATAGTGCTAATGATTTTTCTCTCTTTCTAATCCTTGAGTCAATTTTGCTGATGACAATTCGCCATTTTCTTTATGTTAAAAAATAATTCTGAACTTTTAAATAAGATAGAAATTAAAGCCATATTATTGCTAGACTGTATGGACTGGATTCACACAATAGATTATGTGCTAATCCTCAACAATTCCAGCTACTCTCGGGCGATAAAAATGACGATTTATCAATTGAAGTTAATGACAATTATTACCAGGTATAAATATTAAACTCACTTTGAATAAACATGTTTCTTTCCTATACATTGAAGCTTCACAAAAGCTTTACGCACTAGCCCGAGTTAGTAATTATATGACTTCTCAATAAAGGAAAAACATTTTTTACTCATTCATTCTCTCACAATTTACTTACTGCCTAGTATGAAAAAAATCCACTATATAGGGAAACTCATATACCAAGATAAATATTCGATTTTTGATAAAATCCTAGAAATGGATAATACTTTTACTATTCATGAAAGAAATATGTAAAGTCTTGGACTTGAAATTTACAAAGTTCCATATGGCATTTCAACAGAGATAATGAGGCATGTTTTCCCTACCTAATCAAACATCAAGTTTCCATGGGAAAATATTTTTCAAACTTTTAACGCGAGAACAACATCGTAGGGGAATCCCTTTATCACATTGGTCCAAAGATTTGGTCCAATATTCCAACTGAATGAAAAAAACTACGTTTTTCAAATTCAAAAAAGAAATACGTCTCTGGAAACCAATCTGTCCTTGTAGATTGTGCAAAAGTTTTATTTCTGGTGTAGGTTTTATTAAGTTGGATCCAATTGTTTCCAATTTTATTTCTCAAAAGTGTTTTTATCTTCGATTCGATTTTTCATATTTTTAACATATTTTACATTTTATAATAAACATTTTAGTTTTTTTGGAGTGAATTAGTTTTTTAAAAAACTATTGAATGAAACCAACGTTAAATAAATTGATAATAATAATACAACAGGCTGGAATCCATGTAGGTTTTCAGAAAGCTTATCGGCGTAGTCGTTGGGCTTGTTTCTCTGCATTATTAGTTATAATTGTCTTGCTTCGTTTCTCATACTATGATATGGTGTATAAACTCAAGTGCATTATCAGACATTTCAGAGTTTTTACTTTCAAAGAATCGAAACGCGAATAATTTTTATGAAATTTCGAGCCATTCATGATATCGTCAAATCAAAGTCCAAGGGAAAAACTTCGGCGTGAGATAAACATGGATTCACACATTGCATACAATAAATTATCATTTTCTATAAATAACTATACAAAACTATCATCTGACTTTAATCTGAGTTGAATTCATTGCTAATTTTGGATCGTATGCACATACTGACCAAACGGACCCCATACCAATATCGAGGATTGGGGGATTATTAGTAAAAACATTGTCCCCTTTGTTCGAATCGTCCATAAGTACTGACTCCTTGACACCTTCTAGGAATCCATACGGACTATTAACTATCGGACATGGTTTTGACGGATGCACAAAAAATCCAAACTCTTGTCTATTGAACCGTCCAACTTCAATATAGTCTTTTGACCGTTTTGTCCGATTTCTTAATCCGACTTCACAAAATGATAATTGGGTTACCGGGTGGAAATATAAGAAGTTGTAAGGTCTATACTCGTGAAACGTAACCCCGTTTAGGTCATCATTACCAAATAAATTTTTATTGTTTTTCTCTTCGTTTGTTGTCAAAACAGTGCCTCCATCTTTCCCAAAACTAGAACATAATCCAATCTTGTTTCGGACGACGTAGACGCTTTCTGTTTTCATGGTCCAAAACCCGCCGTTACGTGTCGGGACTTTAGGACCTTTGAAACAATAACGAAATGTTACGGACGATTTATCGCAAAGGCTCCCGAGATTAAAACGAAAATTGTTCGTTATGTCTTTATTGTTATCGTTCTCGGTGTCGATGCAATGATTAAACTCGTACCAAGATGGTGGACATTTTTCACGCGATAGAATTCCATACTCTCCTTTCGGCCAATTTGGACCTGAAACAGAATGGGAAACTTTAAAAAAAGGGTTACATTTGAAATAAGTTTCTCCAAACTCGTGCAAGTACCTATCTAAACTACTCTCGACTATCGAAAAAATCCACCCTACCCGCTCTTATTCCATCGTACATGTTTATTAATTTCTGCAAAAAAAATGGATGGAAAATTCCTGACTTTGTCACAGTTTTTACAATATAAATTAAATTTATGCTATGATAGCATTAATAATGACTTGAATTTTCCAGCCTACACGTTTATTTCATCCTACACGTTTATTAATTTTTGACAAATTTTCCAGCCTACACATTTATTTCATCCTTCACGTTTATTGATTTTTGACATTTTCCAGCCTACACGTTTATTTCATCCTTCACGTTTATTAATTTTTGACAAATTTTCCAGCCTACACGTTTATTTCATCCTTCACGTTTATTAATTTTTGACAAATTTTCCAGCCTTCACTTTTATTTCATCCTACACGTTTATTGATTTTTGACACATTTTCCAGCCTGCACGTTTATTTCACCCTACACGTTTATTAAATTTTGACAAATTTTCCAGCCTACACATTTATTTCATCCTTCACGTTTATTGATTTTTGACACATTTTCCAGCCTTCACGTTTATTTCATCCTACACGTTTATTAATTTTTGACAAATTTTACAGCCTACACATTTATTTCATCATTCACGTTTATTGATTTTTGACATTTTCCAGCCTACACGTTTATTTCATCCTTCACGTTTATTAAATTTTGACAAATCTTCCAGCCTACACGATTATTTCATCCTACACGTTTATTAATTTTTGACACATTTTCCAGCCTACACGTTTATTTCATCCTACACGTTTATTAATTGTTGACACATTTTCCAGCCTACACGTTTATTTCATCCTTCACGTTTATTGATTTATGACAAATCTTCCAGCCTACACGTTTATTTCATCCTTCACGTTTATTGACTGTTGACACATTTTCCAGCCTACACGTTTATTTTATCCTTCACGTTTATTGATTGTTGACACATTTTCCAGCCTACACATTTATTTCATCCTACACGTTTATTAATTGTTGACAAATCTTCCACCTACACGTTTGTTCGGTCCTACGTTTATTCCATAGTCGAGAGTAGACTAGATGATCAGGCAGCGCTGAACTATGAACTATCGGTCCAAAAATATTCAGTTCTATGTAAATAAACTTAACCTTAATGACTTGAATTTGAACTGACTAAATATTTTACGTCCGGTAAACATTCATATCAGTCATACTCAATTGTATTTTTCAATTTTCAATCTTGTAAATGAAAGAAATTCTAGCTGGTCCTACTAAGATAGGGACAATCAAATAAATTTTAGGTTGACTAAGTTAGAACTGGTTATGTATTTAAAGCCGCTATTGTCGATGTGCTGGATATTGAAGAACTGCACAACCAACAAAAAAGTGATTTGATTTAAATACTGATCGGATTCACATGAAACTTGACAGGAACAAAGTTCAATCTTTCAGAAAATATTTACTGACGTCAGCATTTTTTACTGAGCATGTCAATGATATAAATAAATGTTTCTTTTATGAAATCATTATTTTAGTGAATCTTGATTGGAAATAAAAGGTTAGAAAATCAATGTCTCCTTTGAAAATATTGTTTTTTTACGAAATTTTCAAATTATCCAATCTATAATAATAATGATGTCACTAAAGATTCAGAAAAAGTCAATACACAGACTCCAGACCAGACACAAATGAGGAGGGGCAAATTGTTTTTCACATGATGTACTAACCCTTTGACAAACAATATCCACACATGCTCTTACAGTTTTGTCGTATCCAGTCATGCTTACAGTAGTAGGTCGGTTTACGTGCATAGTTGGAGCAATGCACATTGTCAGCCCTCGTACATTCTAAACATATGAAAAACTTCACTATATTTACGAAGTTAATCATGGCCTTCGAGAAGGCCATGAGTTAATAAAGGGAGGTGCTATGTTGTTGAATACCTATTTCTATATCTAAAGGAACATTATCTTCCTTCAACTTTATGAAGTCAAATATGTTATGGGGGAATCAACAAGATATTTTAAAGTTGGGCGTGGGCACTGCCCCCCCTCCCAGTGCCCCCTTTGCTACGGGTTTGTTCGTACTGACTTCTTATGGTGAGAGAAATTATAAAAAATCAAAACCCTCTTGAAAATTTTAATACTTTGTTACTAACTCTTCCCCTCAACAACACACTTAAAGTTTGGTTGTTTTTTTTACAAGATATTCGTGTAGTTATAATTCTTTTGAAAAATTATTTTTGTGCAGTAAAGATGCTTCAAATAGAAAATGAAAATCAATACAGGAACACAAAATAAAGAACGTATAACAATAGGAAAGGAATAGGTAAGACAGAAAGTATAGTATATCAAAAGAAACATGAACGTCTACAAACCAGGAGTATCACAGAGTCCACACATCATTCCACAATTATGTTTCGTCCAATCATTTCGACAGTATTGCTGTTTTCTTCTCTCAAAAAGATTGCAACGTGCATGGTCCATTTCTTTACATGCTGAAATATAGAACAAGTGGGAGGATTTTCATTTGACGAACTTATTTAACGTGGGGAATTAGGGTTAAAGAAAATCAAAAATTTCCGAAGAGAAAAAGGCAAACGTTGGAATATCGGAAATCAATGTATTATGGTGTAATGAATATCTATGCCCATTTTCATTCCGCTACCCTTATCTGAAGTATATTTCCACTAATAGTAAGGCCTGTCAGTGTAGCGCGAGCGTTCGCCCAAAATTCTTCAGGGCGATCATGAAACCGATCACGCAAGGCAAAGAATTTCAACTTTTGGATCGCGTAAAACTTGCGCGCTATGCCATATCAGATCATGTTATAATTGTGTTAGAAGGTAACATAGTTTGCGTTTAAAAGAAGAAGATAATAATCTTGTCATGACAGTACCGCGTTCAGATAACAGTGATTTGAAAAAAAGAACAACACAAACTCGATGGTGCAAGCCCTGTTCGCGATCGTTTAACCGATCACGCACTTATTTCTTACTGACAGGCCTGAATAGCCCAACTAACTTGGTATAAACATATTTACGCGTGAATGAGGAATGAGGAAAAAAAAAGATGAAAATTTTGAACTTCTGAACTGCTGTATAAAAAAGGAAAAAATATACCATTGGAATCCTTAAACTTCACACGCCCAAAATAGCTATCTAATCCATTTTCGAATCTGAACAATTTGAAAATACACTTTTTTCTAGGGGTACCCTTTTTACCAAAAAGCCTACCAAAATAGAGTTTCCATGCTTAATTTTTGTTTGGACACTTGTCTTGTGAAAATATACATAATAACGGTCTCAAAAAGGTTTAAATCAATTTTCTTATGATTTTATTCTGACGACCGTAAGTCGTCCATGCTTGATGAAGCTTATTAAAAGTTGGAACGCCTGACCCAAAGATTTTTGTAGTGAAGAAAATTGTATCATGAAATCTAACGAACTTACGGCTTTTAGGACACAGACCACAGAATATTTTACAATTCATTTGCATCCACTTATGATAGCGACAGTAGAATTCTTTATAATTTTCATAATCTGCACAAGCACTATGATCCACACAATCTAAAAAAATAATATGAAAATACAAATTTGTGACTTTAGATAAATGATGTTAATGGTTTGCGGGTATTTAAGTCTGTCAATTATATAAGAAAATGACAAAAACTTGATAAGAAGTTTGAGGCTTTTAATTTAAATACAGACTGTACATGGCATTGTGATTAGTCATTTGGCTGGTTTAAAAAATCATCATCAAAAACCATATCATACACTTAAATGTTATAATTTCGATGATATGGAATTTTATCCAAATCTAAATCGGCAATTTGAAGTTTCCTGCAGTTTTGTCATCACCCTGATCAAATGCCCCGATGAAAACTACCCCGGTGAGTTCTGGTAAAAAATGATTCATTGTCTCCCGTGAGAATAGTTGGGGAATAGGCTGCAGGATGGAACTCATTGTTTCTCTTTGCCGGGGCACTTGGTCAAGGTGTTTGGAAAGATAAGAGTGCAATCAACATGGCTTACTTTTTGCTGCTAATCTCACTATTGCAAACATATACCACAAAACCACTGTATGCAATGTGAGATGTGCATACATTATCACGTGCAGCCAGAATGGTACACCATGATGCATTTACATGACTGCAGTTGAACTATAATATGTCATATAGCCTAAAGAGAAATAACCAATTTATTCTATTTTTTTACGGAATTGAGGCTTTATTTTGACGCACTTCTTTGATGTCATTTTTTAATACTCAATGATTAAAAATTGGCATGGATATAAACTTAAGCTGTTTCCTTAACAAATTTGAAGGGGATAATTCTGTGCATTAAACCGAAAAGAAATTAGAACCAGTTTGTTACGACGCCCTGCCTCAGTCATCCAGAAAGTTTCATCCGGGAGTTAAACCGATGAAATGGTCCAGATCACGATCCGGACGAAGAATCTTATGGTCCGGACCAAAATGGTACGTTTACAAAGAAATACAAAAAGATTTTACGTAGCAATCGAAAAATTGAAACTAGAGTCTTTTTACGATATAAGCTCAATTCTTGTCGTCTTGTTTTGACGAAAGTAAGTAAGATATTTGAATATCTGAAGCCATCTGAAGCTAGCTGAAGCTATCTGAAGATAGCAGTTTAAGGTCTAATGAGGCAAGGTAAGGTAAGGTAAGGTAAGGTATGCACTTATGATGGAACAGTCACATATAGCCATAGCCTAGTCCGTGGACTATAGCTTAATCTAGTGTTTCGTCAGGTACCAACCGACTACCCAATTTCCCTCACATGGCATGGGTTTACCCGACGGACTTACAGACTAAAGATTGTAGTATCACAATTCAGCTGATGTTAACTAGCCTTCAATACTTCAGAGAACTATTGATTTTTTTTTGGCGCGAGTTGGTATTGAACTCAGATCGCACGGTATCTAGTAATGATAGGTGTGACACTTAACCGCTCGGCCATTCATCCGCATCATAATGTTACTTGTGACTGCATATTTTTCTAGACTTTTTCTTGTTCGTAAATTGTTAGATATATTTAACCAGAGAAATATTGGCTTAAGCGGAGGCCCTGCTTAGTGTCACTTTTTCTGTGCAGTTCTAGCAAACGGTTAGTTAGATGCCTTATATGCGCATGGAAAATTCCATCTGGGAATTGATCCGGGTTACTTTTCATGCCTTTTGACTAACAATTTGAGTCATCTTTTGAAATGAGTTTTCTCATTAAACTGACTAGTAAATCTAAGTCTTAATCATCAAAAAATTTAAAAGAAGCTAGTCCTATGTATATATATATTATGCCTATTGTTTATTATAAAGTTAAGATAAGCTCCGATTTTTGGAAACCCTTGCAACTTCGGTGATTCGCGATGATGATCTACCTTAAGTGTGGCAGCTAAATCCGCCATGTTGGCTATCGTTATAAAAGAATCGGAACACAAGATTCCACTATTAATAAGTCAAGCTAGAAATATTTTCTATTGTTCTTTAAAAAGGAGTTGAAACACGGGCCGAGATAATTATGCAATTCGGGACAAACTTTCTAGTACTTAAAAAGATGTGTTGGCACCTTTAATCAACAAGCTCCAATCATTGCATCTTTCTGTGACAATTTCTTTTTTATCAAGTGATGCACAAAAACATGATGATGATGATGATGATATACTCAGATATCGTACTCACCAAACCACATGTTATCAAGATTACAAGAGGTTGGTGGGCGGGGAATAAGTGAACTTTCATTTTCTTCACAGATTGATATCGATCCAGTGGTGCATGCAACTCATAATAAGCACTATTAAATCCGAGTTTCTAATGGTGGTTTCCGTTTTAATATACTCTTTAATCATACGTCGAGATACCGTCATTGCCTAGACTTAGTTTCAAAAATATAGTTGGTTTAGACTATTGATTAGTTGAATCTTACATCATGAAGAACTAAGTTCATTTAAAGATTTGAATATTTTCGACTTTTTTTCTCAGTCCGTTCCTAAAGATGATTCATTAAAAGTACATTAAGAGTACTTACTTAAGCTTTCATAAGCTAGCCTAGAAGAACGCACATAACCCTGAATTAGTATTAGTTGATCTGTCGCGTATGGAAACGTTTAATCGGCGACCGGTGACCGGAAGATTGTTACCAGAAACATATATCTTGTACCGCTTTACCATCATATGTCTCACTACTATGCATTATAACGGCATATTTCATGAGTGAATAATACCCAGTATAAACTAGTATATACCAGTATGAACTAGTACAGAAGGATGACAAAGGTAGAATACATTGAGTATATTACGATGGTCCAAAAATGAAATTATTGTAAATCCGAGTCTCTAATGGTAGTTTCCGTTTTAATATACTCTTTAATCATACGTCGACAAACCTAGACTTAGTTTCAAAAATATAGGTAGTTTAAACTAAATATTATGAAGAATTTAGTTCACTTAAAGATAAAACAGTTTGAATATCTCTTGAAACTGATTATTTTGATGGGATTTCATGTGAATCAATTAATATCTACATAATGTAATATTCAACCAATGTTAAGATGAACCCTTGCGCAATCAAGCTTTTATAAACCATCGCCATTTGTCGTTAGAAGCTTATAGTTCTGAATTAGTATTAGTTAGCGCGTACGAAAACGTATTTCAGTATAAAAACTAGTCAAAAACACATTGAGTATATAACGGTGGTTCCAAAAGAAAAAAATTGGAAAATTAAACTGAATAATTATTTTACAATCTTTCACAAAAGCAAAACAATACAAAAATGTAATATTTACGATTCCAGTAGAAACGAACAATTTTCCTTATCCTTACGTATATTGTTGGAGTGTTAGAGAGTATGTGTGTGTTTGGCCACTACACCACACGTGTCAAATTTCATGTCAAATTGGTTGACAATTGTTTTGTGTTACGCTTGGCAAAAACTCAACGTATACTTGCGGTTGAGTTGAAGCTCCTTTTTCTGTCATCAACTCCTCTGTTCCTCCAAGGCTTAAGAAGTCTATTTGTAATGGCGAGTTAATTGCAGAAGAGGCATGTTCTACCATTCCTTTTGTTGCGAAAAGTATTTATTGAAATTGTACCTTTCAATTTTTAAAATTGCAAACACCTTTTGCAAGATTTTCAAAAATCTACAATTCAACATAGGAATTTCAAGGGTGAGTATAGTTGAAGGCAGGGCTGCAAAAAGTCGGTATCGGGAAGCAATCAAGTCCAGAGGGGGACGGTGGGATGTGGTGGTTCATTTCCAAAGAGAAAGCTTGACGTTGCCCATAGCTACGGTACCGGGAACCATTTTTTTATGCAGCCCTGATTGCAGGATAAGATAGATATGTTTGATTATGTTATTTCAATTAGTTTTGTTGATTTCACATATTATCCGGGGTTTTGAAAAAGCGTGCAATTTTGGCATTAGTGTCGTAACGTGAGTGTATCCTAGTTTGACAACATAAACGTATAAATTGTCCTAAAAAAGTAACCCACTTGCTCTCAATTATGTATATATGGTATTTTTTGTTCCAATTAAACCTTTGGGAAATTACTAAGGGTTATAAGACGGGTTTTAAATCGATATTTTGCTTTCTTTTGACGAAAAAAGAAGATGAAGTCGACATTTCTAAAAGTGTACTATAGTTGGACATGTCCAACTAGGGTACACTTAGTCTACGTAATTGAATTTTTTATAAAGAGAGCAAGATAAATTAACAAAAAATGTTCTGAAAAAAATCATCTAGTAATAAAAGGTCCTAAATGAGTATGCAACATAGACAAAAAAAGTGAAAAGTGTAAAATTAGATAAAAAAGAAAAATTAAGCACATGTTTATCATTATGCATTTGAAGTTATAATTCATGATTTCCTGCTATGCTGCACCAAGGCACGCCGACCCACACCGACTAATAACAAGTTACACCGTCCAAAACAAATCCATGGAAAAAATGTTCGAAATTTTCCGGACACTTAAAAGTCATTTTTTGCGGCATTAACCCAAATCTTTGCAAAAAATGACCAAATTTCGCTAAAACTTTGCCAAGATATCCTTTTGAATACGAACCATCCTCATGATACTTTGAAAATACTTCGGAAACTTTTGGTGTCCGGCGGATATAGTATTTTTTTCTGTACCAACCTAAAACTTTACAAAAAATGATCAGATTTGAACGGAAGTTTGTCAATATATTGAGTGCGCAATGATCCGTGCCGTATTGTCCTTTTTAATCTTTTTGGACACTTTCCGGACACCAATTTGTTACGCACTGCTGGTATTAATGAACACTAGTCATTAGCTCTCCGTCAATACCTCGAATTGCTTTATCATTCTTCCTTTTCTATTGATTATCTTCCCTTTTCTTATATCTATGTTTGAATTTTTTTAACTTCCTTGCGTTGTTCTTCGCAGGTAACCAAGCGAGTATTTCTAAGATCTTGTTTTATTTCTAATGAATTTGCGCATTTCCATAACTAATGACTCCCAAAAGATATCTAGTGAACTTTACGAAACATCCCATTCCGAGTTCGGAATGTATGGAATGTATAGAATCATCGTATTTTATTTTTATTATGTTTCTGCATTTTTAACCATATGTTCTATTTTATTTAGTGTACTCTAGTTTGACATGTCCAACTAGAGTACACAATCATTCATATGCAAATTAAGCTCGATTTTGTACATAAAGTCAATTTGCGTTTTTTGATTTATATTTTTTTTAACTGTCGCAAGATTACTTAAATCGTACAATGAGTATTATAATGAGAAATTGAAAAATCTAAAAGGAACCCCTTTTATGATAAAAATCATTTGACGAATACTTTAAAACAAATATTACTGATCTATCCTAAAAAGTTTTTTATATGCCCGTAATAGATGCCCGTTATTTGCATGTAGATGTCCAACTAGGGTACACTAATGCTATCTAAATTGCCAAGCTGGTTATATTTTGTAATGAATCATACATTTAAAAAAATTTCAAATCTAAGTGTAATCTCAACATAACGCCAACGCCAACATAAATTGATAAGCTTTACAGAAATACAGATAACTCAAAAACAGACAGAAAAATGAAAAATAATGATTATTTCATACAAACCACGCAAATGATTAAAATCTGTTATCATTTAGCTGGCCATGATATGCCATATCCAACTTTTAAGAAACGCTGACAAACAAAGTTTTGGAGTCTGATAATCTTTCTGAGAGGAAATCTTTTACGAAAGAAATTTCTTTCCAAATCCGCAGACTGGAGAAGAGCTTTACTATGAAATTGAGTCTTGACCATGGTGTACTATACTAACAGGCCTGGACATCGTGCATGAAATTTCAGTTTGGCATCTTCCCGTTGGTCTATCGATC
>JAUKPT010000326.1:0-21316 GCA_032273505.1 Nanomia bijuga | reverse complement strand
GTAAATGGCTGCCACTGGCTACCACAGTATTTACAATAGAAAGAATTTTTGTTTTATCAAAAATGTGTTTTATGTCTGTTCTGAATCTTCTTCAGAAATGTTAACAGTTATCCCCAAAAGGAATAACTGTATTTCTGCACAAAAAAATAGACCACCACCGGGATAACTGTAGCATGGTGTCTCGCAGTTATCCTGTGACCCCCCCCCTGGTTCAAGAGTAGATTATAACTACTCTCAAGAATTACACTGTATGCTACAAGTGTCTTGTACTCACTCTCTTCAATAACAGAATGAGACATGACTTCTTTCACAACACATTGTACCATTTTTAAACTGTCCTAAAAAGTTGACCAGTCTTCCCATCATCTTGTCGTAATTCGACTCCCAACCTACAAATTTACTTCTATCCACATCATCAAGATGATCATGCAACAGACCTGCCCAAAACTTCTTATTGTAATCCGATATTAACATGTCCCACCAGGTTTTCCAAGTTGGAAACTTTAAATATGGAGAGGACACTTTATATCCTTCAAATTTCGTTAATGGTTTCTCTATGAGTAGCAATACTAGTACTAGTACCCCCGCCAGTAGAATCAGTGGAATCCTTTAACTTCTGTACAATCCACTTTGTACCAGTAAACAAATTTTCTACTTCTGCTTTAAAATTGTCATTCATATCCTTTATATCATTTGAAGGATTTATTGTAGCAAGAGTGATCAGTTTTTCTTTAAGCTTCTCCCTTCTTCCGCTTATTCCGTTTGTCAATAACCGAAGCATCTACTAGAGTGTTTTGGATACCAATATTCATACCCATAAATCTATCCATCATAAACTAATTCTACTTTCGCTGATTCAAATCTTGCATTAATCGCTTCCTCTTAGATACTTCTTCAGCAAGTTTATGTTCACAAGCTTACATCTTAATCTTATCTTCTTCTAACCGTTCTAACTTCAGTTTCTCTGCTTCGATTTTCATTTTTACCTTTCAAATACTTTGAGTAACACTTCATCACATCAGCATGTCTTTCACTCGGTTCTTCAAGAAATTTAACACTGTTTACATCATTATCAATATCTATGTCGGTTTTCGTAATTGAATTATCTTGAGCAGTCTCTAATTTATTGAGGTTTGACAGCTTTTCGCGTAGTGAGGTTACTAGTATAGAAGGAGCAGATTCAACTATCAATTTCTGGAAAGTATTCACAGCTCGAGTAAAATTTAAGAGCTTGAGTTCTGGCTTTTTTTTCAGCAGCATCAGCCATGTTACATAGAATCAACGAAACTCAATAGTAATATATTCTACGAATATCTTCCACACCATCATTTTGGAATTGTTTTGGGCCTCAGAGACAAGTGAATAATTTGTAAGGCCAGACCAGGGAAGACCACGAAGAACACTAGTTGATTTGGTATGTATCATTCCAAAAATGCAACAACTGGTAACAATGTGTTTGTCTTAAATAAAATAGAATTAAATAACAACAAAAAGTAATAACAAATGTTTGTTAAGAGAAGAGCGGGTAAGTGTGAAGCAATATATCCATAAGTCTATAAAAAAACCTAATATATTTTGTATGGCTCCCACTTGAAGTCTTTCCTGATAATTCACAAGAAACAGATCGACAAGAATATCCTGCACCCTGTTGTTGATCTTTTTGTTCGATGGTATTGTTCTCCCCAGAATTACTCATTGCAGTTAAGCCATGAACTATTTCACATTTTTCCATATTGCCATCTTGGTGCGAAGCTATTGATCAGGATTACTGATTTGAAATAACCTCTTTATCTTTACTTCACTGTAACTCTGTGTGAAAATCCAATTTTTAGAAGAAAGACAATTTGTTGGGTTGTGAGTTGCACCATGATGATAATTTATTGGATAATAAAATGCATAAATATCAATACTTGTAAGCAACCTTATTTACATTCTCTTAAAGTTCTCTAAAAAACGTACTTTTTACAATAGCTAATTGCAAAGATGCAATTCCGGTGTGAACATAAAAATTATGCAATCAAAGTTACAATAATAAGTAAGTATACTTTTTTTGACTCACCCTGTATTGCATAAAATATCAGGTATGTTCAACTGTATCTTCAACTGTATCTTCAGTGTAATTTAAAAGTTTGGAAAAGTTTGGAAAACTCAGATTTCATACAATTCACCCAGCAGATGTAGACAAATGTATAATCAACAACAACTGATTTATGTCCTGCCTGTGGAAGCATTCTGTATGAAATGATAATAATAATAAAAAACATTTATCTAGCGCAACAAGTCGATTCCACTAACTTGTAATCACTGGAAGGATGTGCTAACAACAAAAGATCAAATATATCTAAAAGCTTTCTGTGTTAGCAAATAAGATACTTTTAATCATTGTTTTAAAAGATTCACATTTTTTTCTTCAATTTGTACATATAGAGGTAATGCATTTTACAGGTTGAATGACTGAATGCTCTCTTTCCATATCTTGTTTTGAAATAAGTAGTCTTTAATAAGAGATAGTCATTCAGATAGGCATTGTATGTGAGTAGATTGTAGTGGGACTCCTCCCCTTGATGTATTTGTACATCAATAAGAGCAGATAAAAGAAATTTAGAAATAGTTCTCGATTCTATCCTAAGCCAATGTAAGTCTTTCAATGTCCTAGAAATTGATACTCTTGAGTTCAAGCTACTATTCAAGCTGCATAAATCTGAACAAGTATATCAGTATGTTGTTTTATATATTTCAACGGTTTATAACAATGAGACATCATAAATGATTCAGATCATCTGGAAAAATTCTGGAAAATTCCCCCCAAAACCCCCTATTTTTACCCTAATTATGCCCCGAAAATCCCTAAATTTGGTTTCAAAAATGTGGTGGCAACCCTGGTATACATGGATCACCAACAATAACTCCTTTAATTATAACTAACGAATCTGGATACATCAACAACATCTTTCTTTTCTGGGTTAATTTTCAAAAATTGCTTATTTATCCACAATTTAATCATAATCAAACAAGTAGATAGTTTTTAACACATGTTATTGAAAACAAAGAAGAAAATGCAATAATAAACTGATTAACTTGTACGCATGAATCAAATGCTTTTTCTCATGTTTCTTGTCTATCAATTTTGTTTTATATGATATATTTTTTATTTTTGCTATGACTGTGTACAAATATTTAATCGAAACAGCCAATTTATGAAACTAATCTTCTTCAAATTTCCTGGCGTTGGTTGGTTATTTATATATGGACTACAACTTTACTTGATAGGTGTATTTTAACATCATTTTTAACATCACAGAAAACAATTATTTTGTAATTCCAAGTCAAAGCTAACATGGCGTATATTTTTTTATGTTACTCATTTATTTAAGATTCCTTTGGAATTATGTATGTGCGAATAAAATTGTTAATGGCCTCAGAAATTAGTTATCACAATTATTCAGCCTCATTAAAAATGATAATGAACTTGCTCTGCTCGTCTATTATTATTAAGCTCATCTGAATAATTGTGATAACTAATTTCTACACCCAATAACCGTTTATTATTATCATCTATATTTTCTTAATAACTTTGAGCAAGAAAAAGTGCTGGAGTTACTATAAACAAAAGGGGTGAAGCGTCCGGACACTGACTCCCTGAAGATAAAAAAAGAAGAAAAAAACATGGCAGAACCCCCCAAGATAACAATAATGAAATGATTATATCTAGATAGAAAATACGACTAGCTAAATGAAAACAAGTATATTTTTACAAAAGCAATGATAAAAACCTAAGGTTAAGAATTGACTATTATTATCATAATTTATTTATCTTATTTTAATTCAGTACAAAAAGTTTTAAGTCTTGTTTTGTAAATTGACTGTTTGTTCAAATTCTCTTCTTCATTACTACATTGTTCTACATTGTTCTTCTTCATTGCTATTGTTACGAAATGAGGTCAGTGTAGAGACTTTAAGAGGGGTTCGTATGGAAAAGAGAGTAACAACTTAGTTTTCTTTCAGTATTTTTTGTTTCTTTCTTTATGATCAATAACTAATAACTATCTGAATAATATTATAACCATTAAATCGTCCAGTTTTATACTTAACATGACAAATGTCTACTTTACAATTAAAATCCACAATTCAAATCATTACGGTTTTCCAAATCATATCAGACTTGATTAATATCATAACAATTGTTGTATATAATCATCATATATATTTGTACTGTTCACTAGGTTGTATCAGGATCCATTAATTCCTTTTGTATATCATTTGTTGATAATCATTATCTATACTTGAGTTAAATAGTTTCATAATTTCATGTCTTTATTTTCCACAACGAATCCAGGTATTATCAATTCAGCAGCTTACAGGAAAGAACAGCATCCCAATTTACTTGTCATATGAGACAAGCCAAGAGTCTTTTTAACCACCTATCTTTACTGCATTCTAAACTGAACTAAAATCTAACCTTCTAATTGTGTGTAAATCCTTTTAAATGGATAACCTTGAAATGAATTAGAAAAACCTTAAACTTTTGTATCTACCTTAACTTTGTTCAATTTCACAAATATGATGAAAGATTTGGTAAAAATAAGTTATATATTCATCTTGTTTCAAAGCTAAAGGTATTTCATGTGTATTACGTTATTTAAACTTATATTTCAGTTATATAATTCTTTAAGATCATGCAAGAAATCATGCCTAGAAAACATTCATGTGCATTATCTAACACCAATCCTGTGATTATTGAGAGCAAGAAAGCTATCACTGCATCCTTTTTTTCGCTACAACATGGTGGCCGCTGTAGATTTTTAGTTTGCTATAAACTCATCCAAGATTCTAACAGTTAGTCTGCCGAAATCTTGAATGTTTTCGGATTTGGCTGTTTTAGTCCTCAAATGTCCTGATATTTGCTGTCTGATGTCCTGAAAAGTCCTCTAATCTCCTTGAATTTTGTTTTCAAAATTTTGTGGCCACCATGTACAAGCCCTAATTGTTGCGTTCTTATAACAGGCATGAGAAATGTTCAGGGTTATTTTTTTCTAGAAATACTACCAGAGTAAGCCATTTTGGCCTATTTGAAAGTGAAAAATGCAAATTTTCCCCAACCCCTCAAACCACCGCTACCTTATACTAATTTTCAGGTTTTTTCTTCAACATCCACTCATGCCTGTTATAACCGACTAACTTAGTGAGCCAGATTTTCCAAGAATAATCTGGTTCTTTCGACAAAGTTTCCTAAGTGCCAACATTTGGTGAAAAAAGTTATGCAGAAGATTTATTCCATTAATGTGTGTTTTTTACCTCAATTTGTTTAGTGAAAGCCCCATGTTGGGAAGAAATCTGGTTCTTGATTTAAGAGACCAAAAAGACCCAATTTTCATAAATTTAGGACCAAAACTCAACTCTGGAGACATATTTTGTTTTTGGTCTTTGTCCTTTACTGATGTTTACTGTAGTATTTTTTTTACGTTCCTAACTGACTCTGTATGTCATATATCAAATTAAAGACCATTATATACCACAATATAGCCCAATAAAGTTGTTCTACCAAATTTGGTCCCAAATTTTTTGCGTTCGACTTGTCTGATCCACAATTGTTTAAAAAAACATTAGAGCTTTCTAAAATTTGGCATGGAATTAGGAGACAATGGTAGAAAGAAAGTGAGGATACCAGATTTCCTTGGAAAAATCTGGTTAACTAGACTACTAGAGAAAGAGGCTAAAGTGCCGAAATTTGGTGAAAATGTTATGTTTTTTTGTGTCTTTTAAAAAAAGTTTAGTATGTTATTCTATTTGTATTATCCAATTCCACCTGGAAGTTTAAGGAAGTATAATAAAAAGCAAATTCTATAAATAAGCATGGCTGGTCTATTATATATACCAATAAAACCACATTTTGAATTAAGCCTGATATTTCAGTAAAATTTCTTTACCATCTTCAGAGGACTTACAAACAGAACTAACAACATAACGAATTGATTGATACATTACGTCACAATGCCATGTCATCACATGATAATGTCTTCACTGACGTCAGACGAAGAGTTATAAAGATTTTGTAGATTTTAAACCATCATTTAGTTTTTACTATTTGTATTAGTTAAATAAATTATATCTTCTTTATCTTAAAAGAAGAACTGAATGTCCAAAGAAAATTTCTTATTTTTCTGGTTCAAAAATATCTTAACTTTAAAAGATTTAATCATCTGAACTATATTTTTTTACTTTTCACTTTGACTTCACATGGTCTTAAGTACAAATATCATTTTCATATGACAGTTCTCTCAATGATAATTATTTCATTTGTGGGTCCACTAATGGTCAGCTTGTTTATTTTTCAAGAGGCAAGAGTATATTCTAATAGCCTAATCAAGCCAAAAATCGTCATATTTTGCACCTTTTATATCTAGGACTTAAAGAAGGCACGGATCGTAGATTTGTATAAGTATACTGTGAGCCTTGTCAGGATATACAAATATCCTAGACACAAATATATCTCAAATTGGGACTTGTTTCATCTTTTGAATATTTTGACCTTACTGACAAGAGATACAAGAATATCAATGCATAGCACTTTTGAAATTTTCAACCAAAACTTGGGTTGTGAGGACTCTAGCTAACCTGGAAAACCTGAAAAGGTCAGGTGACACCTTGTTGAAGAAATATGAAATATGAAGAAATTTTCTGATGTTTATAAATTCGTTCTGAAAGTACAGTACACCTTGTGTGCTATGAGAATCTATTGAGATTTTGTTTGTGGACAATAACCACTTTTTAAAATACTCAACTGTTGTCTTTCAACAATTTTGTATTTAATGTACTTTTGGGCTTCATTTAGCCAAAAAGTACTGATCAAAATCAGTATTTTATTTGAAAGAACTCACTATAAAACACTTCAAACAAGCCCTGAACCATGTTTTAGTGTTAATTTTTCATTGAGTTAGAGTGAGGAACGTACTATTAGACTAAACTGTAAATATCCTGTTATTTGGGTCCAGAAAATTCTTCTTTTTATTTGAAAGAATCTCACTAATACACTTTAAACTAGCACTTAACCATTATTCTAGCATCATTTACCCCCAAGATATAAGCTTTGGCCTACTGTGTAAGGGTAATGAGTAAGTACACTGTCAATTTTTGTTCTTTTGTTTATTGTTTTTGCTGAATTGGCAGTTTGTGTAACTTTTATCATTATTTTGCAAACAGGCAGGTACATTCTTTGCTTACATAAGCATTGATCCCATAAGCAAAGTGTAGTGTGTAGGGGATGTTGCTGATCAAAAGTACAGTAAAATGATATTTCAGTCAGAAATTAAAAAAAAGAAAATTGGCAATCTCATTTAGTGCTCTTTTTGCTTGAATGTGTTCTAAGCTTTAGTTCACCTGCTGTAGTGTCTGATATTTTTTATACATAGTACAACATAATGTAAAATGAAGTTGTTTTATTTCTTTGTCATGGCTTATAAATAAAACATGCAGAGAAAAGTTATGAACATTTTTATTTATCTGCTGGAGATCACAATATGTTTGTTTCAAGAGTTTAGATTTATGTAACTTAATACTTGAATCATTGATGTACACCCTTTTTAATGTTACATAATATATGCTATCCATGGTGTGTAAAACATGGTGTTATTAGTTTTCGTCTGATACTGCTATTGTTAGTAAGAGAAATGATAATATTAATGGTGTAATGTAATCAAAATTTTCGTAGGGAAAACGTATTTGAGCTCCCCCAATCTTGTTTATTTTATGATGAAATTTACTGCCTTGCTATGGTCGTCATTCTAGTAAGTTACCCTGTCGTCAGTTTGAATTTTAATCAGATTGGATTTAAATCCTAAAATCTCATCAATGTATATAGTTTTTTTATTCACACCCTTAAGTGCTTTGCCATACTGCAGCATACTGTTATAAAAGAGATAAGTGCTGAAGATAATCACTGGAGATCAATGAAAAGCTATAAAAATATTAATAACTTGACACACCATCTAAATATAGATATATGGGATCATTCACATATATTGTGTTATCAAATTTTTGCCTACTTTACACCTCCAGTAAATCAAGCATAATAAATATTTTGAATTCATAACAAGTCGATCCTGATAGTATATTTAGTATATTGTATATTTTTTAACAATACTATTCTACCATTGTATTTTTATTAAAATTTTCGTTGAAATAAATTATTCTTATTCTTATTCTTATTTTTCAACATTTTAATCAAGATTAAGCATAAGCACTTTCAAGTACTTCATTACACATGAACTTTGCCTATCTATAATCTTTTTCATGCTTTGATTTTTAAAATTTTGAATGTGCTTTAGAATTGCCCAAAAAAGTAACTAATTCTGGTGTTGTTGTATTTATTTGTGGGGAGCTGGGGGATGAATAGAAGATATAGAGGATATAGAGGAAGAGAGGTTTCTCACCCCTAAAAAATTCAAAAGCTGCTCCATCTGGAGAATTCTGTACAGCCGTCAGAATAAGTCTCACTTTATGGCCAATGGTACCAAGGTTGTCGCTTGGTCCAATTTTTTAAAGGGTGCAAAATAAGTTAGACGCCCATCTTGATTTCTCCTTAGTATTAGTTGTTTTTTTTCTGTTTATTTAGTAACATGCTCACCACATGGTAACTTCTGCTTAATAAGCTGTTCTTTTTTCTTTGTATGTTCTCTTGTCCATTTTGTTAGTTTGCAATCATTCACTTTCATTGGTTTTTATTACAACTGTTCATTAAATAATCCTCTGTTAGTTAGTTGGTTTACATTTGTCTCCCTCTACACCAAATTGCCATGGTGAATTAGTAGCCACATCAATTCTATGCTGGGGTGATTTTCCCTCAATTTTAAGGGCTGTATTTATTTAAAAATAATTTGTTGTGGAGGTAAGCTACAACCTTATTGTTTTTTATCTAGTTCACTTATCTTTAATATACAGTCTAATGGTGTTTAATTTCTGTATATTTGTTGACACTTCTTATTTATGAATAAGATGGGGTCATTCTTCCAATGTTTCTTTTAGTTATATGATGCCATAGATCATGCTGATTGTGCAAGACTTACTGATTTAATGATTTCTCAAATTACTGAATTGTGTAACACTTGCTGGATTACAAGTCTCTCCTAGTATCTTTCTCTACCAAATGGATATTTTATTGCATTTAGTATTTTTTTAGATGTTGCATTTTGCATTGAGATGAGACAACAGTTTCTTAAACAGCTTATACATTTTTTATTATCTTTTTGGTTATCATGGAATCTGCTAATAAATAAAGTTATTTCTTTGTTAAGATTCATTTTAGAAACTTTGTTTACATAATTGTTTTGATCCGAAATGAAGATTGAGATTGTCTAAGTTACGAAATTTAAGTTTTACCTCCTCGGTTGTACTACCTGAGATTCATTTTAGAAACTTTGTTTACATAATTGTTTTGATTTTAGCTTTTGATCTCAAACATGGACCCACTTTGCTCTAGAAATGTAGATAATGTTAATGTTAGTTACAAAATAAAAAGAGTTTCATGAAAATTTATTATATTGCATGAGAATGAGGTGTAGATTTGCTTAATTTTATTTATATGAAGTATTCGGTCCAATTCCTGTCTTTCAGTCCCTCAGCTATCTTCTTGGATGAACAGTTGATCTGTGCCTCCGGGATAACAGAAAGCCATTTAGCCACTTTGACGCCAATTTTGTGGTAGAATAGGGGCCAGGCGTAGACAGGACAGGGCGTAATGGTGTACAACACTAATGTACTTTTCCTAATCCATACAATCTTGGTGGATTGACTGATCTTAAATCGTTTAGTAATTCATCAGAAAGTTTTTAGCAAACACAAATAGCATCAACAATAATCTAATGAATGTTTCTGCTTTTTCAAGCTGAAAATATTGTTAGGATAATATTGTTGGATAATACTTTCCTTTACCATCATTCTTACAGTGATCCCCACAACGTTTGGAGATCAAACCATCAACTTCCTTTGAATTCAATTGTTGGAATTTATCAAGTTATCAAATCTTTTGAGATAAAGACAGTTGCCTAGCAATTAAAGTTATTATAGATTATTATTGTCAATACCAGTTGTTTATCTGTCATAAAATCATTAAATCATTAAGTAGACGAGTTGAAGGGAAGTATAGTAGAACTCACACCGATTTTGTTTTGCTTGCTTTTGATGTTATACTTTTATCAAAAGAAACTATGGATAAAAAAGTTTTTTTAAAACTATTATGTTTCTTTGTTCAGAGTTGTGTGAATGATTTTCAAATGTTAATTAGGCCAGGAAAGTTGATCTTGAGATTTGCTTCACAATGGAGAAAAGACCAAATGCTATATGTTTTATCAGCAGTTTTTCAACCCATTTTTGCACTTTAAATAACTGTTGGATATTGCAAACAGTTTTCATTTGCTAGCTATTTATTTAGGAACTAAAATAAGTTTGCTGATTTGAAAATCAGGATTTTGAAATTATTTGTATACAGTTATCTGCAAAATGGAAATTAAAAGTATGATAAAAATTGGTGCATTGATCATGATTCTGAATCAATGTGGATATATGTGTCTTAAACCTGTTTGACATGGCAACATACGTGTTTATGCTCTCATTTGTTTTTATGTGGTCTCGTGTGTATGTGTTGTCTGTGTGCATTTGTGAGTTGTCAATACAGCTTGGTCTCATATTTACAGAGGATAAACTTATAGATACTTATAGATACTGATCTAGAAACGCATGGTTATGATAGTGGTGGAGTATCATTAATCTTTTCCTTTTTGCATACACTTTTTATACCACCCTCCATTTTGAATACATGCGATATTTATTACATCTAAATGAATGATGAAATTCTTTCTTTTTGGTATTAGTTCGAAGTTGATCTTTAGTTAATCTTACTATGCATCAAACAAAAAATTAGCTTATTGTTACTTATGTCATATCATCTAATTCTATTACTGTATCTGTGTAGATGTAGTCTGGGTTTTAAATTGTTGTATGTTTGATGATGTGTAATAGAGGATACTTTTCTCATGTAGTTGGAATGGTTATAACTAAAATAAATCAAATTAGAGCTATTTGAATTCGATCTGGAGGCGTGTGTAGTGTGAATTTCGAAAAATAGACATGCATTTAATATCTTTTTACTACATTGTTCGTCATGATTTTGATAAAAAATCTTTTGGCAAAGTTTTTTAGACTGAAGCTGTGATTTATTTCATTTCTCTTCTTATTTGTTTTGGAGCATTATGTTCTTATTTAATTTTTTGTTTTTTCAAATATATTCCATGAGCTTTGTGTTGCATGGAGGAAATTATGATAATAACTATATCTGATGTACACTGATGGTTCTATTTCATTTCCTGCCACAGTTAATTGATATTTTCCATTTGTGATTAAGCAATGATAATGATAAACTATCTAAACATCTGATGTGATGATGATATATTAACATATATCTGTCAATCTGTTGCAGACAACTCAATAATAGTGTCATATAATTTCGACTTTGCTACAGGTATAGGTGCCCAGACAAGGGGTATTGGGAATGCATTTTCTATATAACTGTGCAGAGAAAATTGTATTTATTTTGTATGGTTTTGACTGTTTTGTTTCTAAATTGTGCAATACCTTATTTAGGTGATCTTGCTGTTCAATCGGATAAGACTGTGATAACAAGGTTTGAATAGGAATTACACAGTTGATGTTTTAAGAGCTATTGATTGAATTTACTAATAATACATTTCACGATGTTCGTTTATAATTATGAAAAGTTTGTTAAGAGTCTACTGAGCAAATTAGTATTTTGAGCCCTAATTTAAAATGTGGTTTCACATTAAATTTGCATCATTTAGAACTAAAACTAAGGTGGAAAGCTAAGGAAAGGTATGCATATGCTAACATGCTAAGAATTCTGGAGCTTACTTATTCACCTCGCTATTCTTAATTTCTGTGGATTAGAGTATGGATTAGTTTTTTTTCAATTCTGGGTAAACATATCCAATAATTGCTTGAATTGAAAAGTATCGAAATGAAGATTGAGATTGTCTAAATTATGAAATTTAAGTCGTACCTCCTTGGTTGCACTACCTGTATATATATATATATAAGGGGATCTCTTACCCCAGTAAGAGGTATGTATGTTCTGTATGTGTTGTTTAAGTCTAATTATTTTGAGTTTGCTTTGGATTATTTTAATTATATTTTTAAACTTTAAACTTTTCAACACCTTGATTTAAAGTCTTTGAAGATAATATTATAATCAACAATCTTATCATTCGATCATTGGATTACTTTTGCCACTAATTTAGCTAATACTTTAATTAAAATCTCTTGATTTTTATTTTTCAATTGAATTTTTTATTAATGCTATTAAAATTTGTTCCCATGGGTAACAAGACAAGTGTTATGCCTTGGTATGTATATTCATCGCATAAATGTGTGACAGCAACTATCCTTTGCAGTTATTACATAACCATACGCAATGTTTTGCAACAAATACTTGAACAGATAAGCTTTAAATGTGTGACAAAAAAACTAACTTTCATTATTAAGTTTTATGATGATTCCCTGAGAAACTGAATGTCGTTTGATTGAAGAGATGGGATGATATAACCTTTGTATTCAATGCATGTTTAGTTCGAAATTAGTTAAGTATAAATTATTAGTACTAGTGGTTTATTTTTTGCTGCTTTTCTTGTGATGGCTAGACAGAATGATTTTTGCTTCTTGGTAAGATAATTATTTCTTTTCAAAAAAGTTGTTTCTGTCAGAAACCCGAGCTTCGTGGTTTATTTCACATAATTATAACCATCTTACAGTTAAAGGTATATCAGGGTATAATTTTAGTTCTCAGCTGTTTCTTTGCTAATAGCGACTTCTCTTACGTGGAGAATTTGAGATTTTCTTTTTCTCTTCAGTCATTTTGAATTGATATTTTTTAGGGAATTATTTTATGCTACACTAATTTGAGTTATAAAAATTTTAACATCTTTAAAAAAGAGCTGGTTAAACATTCTCCTAATTTTATTTGGTGGATGATTTAGTTACCTTTTACTTCATAATGTAACATAAAGGTTTATCTCAGTTGATACTGGCTTTAACGTCACATTATCACATCTTCTTTCCTTATTTTAACCTGTCAGCTATAGTGAAGCTTAGTATTATACAGTGCATCAGTAGGGCAGCACAGCATACATATGGGTTCTTTATTTATTCTTTTTTATATGTTGTCTATGTTTAATTGAGTTTGAGTTATTGATGGTAGAAAAAGGGTACTTATATATTATACTGTCCATAGACTAGATAGTTGAAAATATACTTTGACTACTAGTTAATATTTTCATTACTTAAATCAGGCTTGCAAGTGCATCAATCTGTCCATTTCCTTCTGATTCAACTAAAGTATTTGAATCAAGGATCTTTCTATTGTATATAATCTTTTACAATATACAATATTTGATAACAAATAAAACAGTCACTATGTTTCCTTATAATACTGAGAGGGTTAATGTTTAATGCTGTTTTTATCATTGTTGTTGTGACAGACCAATCAGTTTCATATATTATTGCATAACAAAGAACTCTATTTTCAAATTTTCATTTGTATTTCTACTCAAATTTACAAAAGAAGAATGAGAAATATAAATATAAATTTCTCACTTTTGTTAAGAATTTCTTTACTTGGTATTTTTTCTATTATTAAATATTTCTTTCTTTTGTATTTTCCTAAGAATCTAATTTAAGCATTATATAGTCAAAAACTCGTGCCCACCCTGTTTTTCTCTATTATTTTACCCCTAGAACTTAATATTGCTACAAAAATATATTGGGATGGTGTCTAATTGATCTAGTCTTACAAATAACTACTGGCCTTGAAAATGAGTCACAAACTGCTAACAACTGCTAATTTAGCATTGATGCTAATATTGAGCTCTTTTTAAGCCCCAAATAACTTCCAAATAGGAGAAAAATAATACTTCTGAGAAAAGCGGTTAGTTTAGATCATATCTGGATGAAATAAATACAATATTTTTACTGAAAATTACAGCTTATTAGATATAATGATAACTATATTAATCCTCTGATCTAGGAAAAATTTATGCTAAAAGAAAGCTCATAAAATGACCCAAAAAACACTTGAATACACAAATCATTTCCATCTAAAAAGTAGCTCATTACAATAGTTTGGCTCATTATATGGCCCATTTTGCTGACCAGTGCTAATAAATGGCTCAATATAGAGCCCAAAACAATAAAGATGGATGATGTGGCTCCTAAAATGCCCTCAAAGAGTTGATTCACCAATATGCAAAGTATCAGAAATAGGAAATTAATATTCATTGGGATATACAGATCTTTGCTAATGCTAACATTTAGCTCCTCTAAAAATGCTAACTTTTGGCTCATATTTTGCCCGCAAACCAATTGATCATATCTTTCAATTTATAGCTTTCCATATGATGAGACTTCTTGTAGCATAAAAATAAGCTCTTTAAGCTAACCATCCAACAAAAGTTTAATGCCTAACACCAGATGGCTTTTGATAAGAGCTAGTTAGATAAACTCCCCAATTTTGGAACATTAAAAAAACGTGTCCATATAAGCAAATGGAGACTTTTTCCTTTAGATCAAAAATTTTATTATAACTTAATATAATACTTGTAAATAAAAACAATCTATAAAACCTTGCACTTAATAATGATTATCTATGAAGACAAATAAATGCTGAGTGACTGTACAATCCACAAATATAACTAAAATTTATTCTAAATCAAAACAATCTTATCAAACCTCAAGGCTTTGGACAATATCACTATATCTGGTTAATCAAGATATAGCCTTTATTAATAACCCATTACAAAAAAAAACAGAGCGAACTACACTGAGGCAAGCAAACCATGATTCATTAAAATTAGAAAGATGAATACGAGAAGTTGTTTCATCATTTTTAAAAGTTTTGAAAATGTTAAAACAGCTTCTAATATTCATATCTTTCTAATCAAGATACTTGCCCAATCAAAATTGATCAAACCAATCTTCGAAACTTGCACTCAGCGCTTACCTGATGCATAAATGCCCAGGATCTTATTACATGGTTAATTGGTTGTTGATAAATGCAACAGATTAGACCTCATGTCGAGTTGATTATACAATTCATTATGATCATAAACAAGATTAAAACGTCATCGTGATGGAAGTAACCAAAACAATTCTTTTCAGATATGGTTGAAATAAATACCTTGAATCATAACAAAGTCTGTCTGTATACAGGGTGACAACTCTTGTTTTTTTCTCTTTATGTTTTGGAGATTTTAGGAGATCTCTTACAAAATCGGCAAAAATGGACACTGATTTAAGGAGATTTTTAGGAAATTACTGATTAGTTCAAGATTAGTTTTAAGAGATTTTAGATTTATTTATTTTTTTTTTTTATTTCATTATTTTTTATATTTTTTATCGGGAGTAACCAATTTTAAGAGATTTTAGGAAATTCAATAGTGAGCGATTGATTAGGGATTGTCACCAAATTATGGCTATTTTCAATCTTATGATTGGTTGAAAATTAAATTATCAATATACTGATTTGGTTCATGTAGAAGTGCTTTTTTATCATTTTTGATTTTAACAAAACATCAAATTTTGATATTGAACCAATAGGGTTCCTAATGGTGTAACTTTGAACCAAATCAAATGGATAAAATGGCCGAAATTTGACGATAATAGACCTTTGCATAATTTGTGAATCCATGTTGAATCTATTATACACACCAGCAGTGCTAGAAATGTTTTATTTCTATGAGTGTGCAAATAAGCGTCATAGTAAATCTTAACATCCTATTCGTCATGTTGAAAATAGAGTCATTATAAAAACACGCTTGTAAATATTAGTTTGAATCGTTATTGAGTTTCAGTAATCATACATGATTAACTAATTCGTACAATGTAAATGTACTCATCAATTTACCCCATATAAAAGTAGGGCAGATAAAATTTTATAAGAGTAAGGATTTACAATATGACGTGCAAATTACGAAAATGACTATTCCTTAACAAACCTTAAACTTATGTTTTCTCACTCAATATTAACATGCCACGATGTCTGAAAAAACAGTAAAAACAACTCATAATGGGTCGTTCAATTATTATTTAACCTTGATTTGGTGTCTTGGTTTTAGTTACGATCGGTTACGTATGGTAGGTAGGTCAACTATGATGTAACATATTGTAAGAATCAAGCACAGTAATGAGTAATTAAGTAATTTAGAGATTTAACTTGCTATTGGTGAAGAGGGGGAGGGGCATTAATTAATGGCTTCTTTTGTTACTGATGGAACCAATTTGTTAAAAAGTTACGTAACATAAAGGTATATATGGCCTCTGGTTACATATGATAGGTAGGTTGATCAAAATCAGCTTTTGGGGGAAAATTTAAGGTCTGGACACACTTCACCGTATTTGGTACTCCAACAACAAGCAAAAACTTTACTTTTCCCTAAAAGTTTTCAATATTTTCGTCTTCAGAGGGAATACATTTATTTTTATTTTTCTACTTTTCTTAAAATCAGTGACTTAAGTTTGATACGTAAAAATTTAACGTTCCCTAATAGAAAAATTAAAAAAAATCGTAGATAAGATGTATAAAAAAATGAGCCACATCGAGGTGTTAAATGTGATTATTGCTAATTCAATTATTTGGAAATTACATTATCAAATCAATATACTGATTGGTTCATGTAGAAGTGTTTATCATTTTTGATTTTGACAAAACATAAACCAATTAGCTTCTGGATGCTGCCTGATGCTGTAATTTCCAACCAATTAAATGGCTAAAATAGAAAAAATTGGCAATAATTCCTCAACAAAATATATTTCTTAACAAAATTTAACATGTGTTTTTCTCACTCAATATTAACCTGCCTCAAAAAACATTTGAAAAAATTTTAAACCAACTTACAAAAGTCAAAATAACAATCATATGGCTAAAATAGCCAAAATTTGGCGATTACTCCTTAGACAGTATTGAGAAAAATTAAGATAAATACATACCTAATTTAAAGAGAAAATTCTCAACACTGAAAATACATGATATAAGTTGTCATAACCGCAAAGCTCTTCTTCAATACCGTATGCTTCAAAAAGCAGAACTAAAAATATAAAAACATCAAATTCAGAGAATAAATTGTTCTGTAGGTAGGAGTCAATTTCCTTTTAGATGTCAAAAATTTACTAACTGATCAACCAAAAAAAACTTAAAAAACATTAAATAAAGCGAAACTATTTAGTAAATCTAAAACAACACTGAATTCAAATCCTTCCTAAATTCAGAAATTCCCAAGAGAATTGCAATAGTTAACTTTTTTCTTTGAGCTTAAAATTCCTTACATTCTTGATAGGCGGCATCTCATCGTATCTATATATTCTATATTCTATTAAACGTGCATTTCTATGAATAATTTATCATGAAAAGAAACTCTTTCTGAAAGAATATTTCAACTAAATTAAGAAGTAAAATCAAGCAAAACATTACAATTGTGTCTTAAAAAAATAAGAAAGAAAATATTTGGACTTAGGACTAGATGGATGATTTTCCATCATTTGGAAGCTATGAGTACAGTATAATAAAGAAAGTCCAGAAGGACAATATTCGAAATTTAAGCAAATGAAACGATAAGATCCAAGAAAATGAATTAAACAGCACCAATATAAATAATCTGCATGTGTCCAAGGCCAAAAAAAATTCTTTGAAAATCTGACTTAGTCAATTTTTAACTTTCATAGAAGACCAGATTGATGCGAAAAACCTAAAAAATCTAATGAAGTTACTGAGAAAAACGTGTTGCTAACAAACTAACAAAGTAACTAATAGGACCAACCTTATAGGCCAACGGAGTCTAAAGGTAAAAAAACAAGTGTATTTAAATTTCAACGAAAAACCAAAATTGTTGTGCTCATCTGTTTTATCAAAAATCAAAACTTTGCTGGATATATTCAAAGTGATTAAGGTCTTCTATTGCTACGGATACAACTAACTTAAAGTCTAACTACAAAATTCATATGCTTCCATGCTGTGCAGATATTTTCGAAGAAATTCCATGACGATATTTTACAAACAAACACCTAAAAGATCAACACAACATAATTTTAGAATTCAAATGAAAGCTAAATATGCAAATGTTGACAGAATTATTTACAGACATTAATATCAAGAGATCACTACATTGATTTCGTGTTATGTTTCAGTTTTGATATCATGAGACCACTGTTGTGAATTATAAATTGTAGGTATGCTTTCCCGTCTAAATCACTAGGTCAGATAAGGCCTATTTGTGGAGCAAAAAATTTGAGAAATTTGAAACATTAAGCCCGACGATGATGATGGCAGATTTTGTGGGCGCTTATGCCAATCCAACGGTAACAAGCCATCAGAAAAAGGTCTGTGTGTATAATACCTATGACAAGATACTATGGTTTGATTAGAAGCTAATCTAGAAAACACATTGTAGACAATAAATCAGTAAATTGGTCAAGGCAAAATAAAAAAAAATCAATCTTCTGTTTTATTCTTTAAGTGCATCTATATTGTTTTCCAATTAAGAATGATTCAAATCAAATCGGCATTAGTACGTGTAATATATTCTTGACATTCATCAAGCAAGCATATTGAAAGAAATGCATTTACAGAGTCTGTCATTTACTTCTTTTTATCTAATTATAACGATTTCTACACCTTAAGAAGAATTGAAGCTTGCGATCAATTTAACTAAATCCTCTCATCAATTTAGACTAAAACCTGATTCTTATCACACTTGACTATGATATCAATGTAAATGCACTATTAATAATCATTGTACATTTTTTAAATAATAAAAAATCATGGTATTAAATTAACCATATTTATGCTATGTATGATGATGACTTAACAGAAATGAAAAGCATTAAATTAATGTTTTTATGAACACTCGTCTTTTTTATAGAACTTACGTATTCCAAAATTAGATGAAACTACTCTAAAAAGACTCATATATGTATTTAACCATCACCTCAAATATACAACAGAAATCATACAATTCACAAGACACAAGATTTGAAATGGAATAACTATGATAGTTCGATAGAAAGCAAATTTTCAATATGATACCTCAAGAATTGTTTTGCGAGTCTTGTTAAGCATAATTCAGATTAAAAACATTAAACAATCTGACTCATTCACTCGTCACCAATCTATGTAATGTTTTGATTTAAAAGTCATATTTAACCACAAAAAGCCTTCTTACCATCAATATAAACTTCAATGAGTTAGACAAGTCAACCAAAATGTTTCTTAACACTTCCGTTGTAATTAATTCAATGTTACACAATTAAAAAAAGCTTTGCAATTAAATACGCTGAAACTTATACAAAAGATCCAGTGTTTTAAAACACAACCCAAAACCTCGCTTCATAAGGTGAATGATATAGAATAACATTGAATAAAGCATTTTTAATTGAATAATTTTCAAAAGTGTAGTATTAAGAAAGCCTAGAAAGGTTATTGTTAAAAGAAGAATATGGTTATACTGAGCTATCTTCTGTTCATATAGCGAATCAATTTCTCCAGTAATTTAAGTGTTCTGTAAGGAATCATCTCAAACGTTTTTAGGCAATTGATTGGTTGTATATTAAATCATCAAGTTTGTGATTGGTTCGTTTAAAAATGTCACAATTTGATGTCTTCAAGTTAAAAATGATATCCTTTTTAAATGGATCAATCAGAATTTTGATGATGTAATTTCCAACCAACCAATAGTCTAAATTAGACGAACTTTTGAGATAATTCATAACAAAGAAAAAAGTTTTAAAGTCGAAATAGAAATATTGTCTTCTTATGATGTTGAATAATTGAATACAAAAAATAATACTCTCCAAAATCTTGCCAAAAACATTTGGATCGAGATGAGTTGAGGGGAACATTTTTTCATCCACTAAAAAGTTTCTACAGACAACGCATGTATCAGATTGTAATTGGGTAGCCAGTAACTCTTTTTAATAATAAAGAAGGCTATATAGGGTATGCATTTACCTTTTGCTGTCAATGAATAAATAGTCTGTCTATAGACTGCATATCGTTTTAGTCAAAAAAAAAAACTAAATCATCTATCAAACTTAAAAAATATTCTGTCTAATTACATGTTGCTTTTATAAGCAATTTTTTTTTGAGATCAGTCTTTGATTTGCTTAGGGATTATTTCAAAACTTTGTCTAATTTAGACTATTGATTGGTATTCAACCAACATTAAAACTTTAAATTGTGACATTTTGATTGGTTTAATTCAAATCGTAACAATTTGAAGTTTTGGTAAAACTGATAATTTTGGTGGACTTGTTTTGTGGACTAATCAAAATCTACTTAGTGTATCTAACCAATCAATAGTCTAAATTAGACCACGTTTTGAGATGACTACTTGTATAATTTTAACTATTGATTGGTTGAATATTACATAATGATGAATCTGACTGGTTCATTTAAAAATCATACAATTTGATGTTTTCTTAATTGTCAAAAATGGTGATATCATTTTTAAATGAACCAATCAAAGTCTTGATGACGTAATATTCAACCAATCAATAGTCAAATCACTAGAGACAAGCTTTTGAGATGATCCCTTAGTGACATGGTAGATTATGGCTCTGATATACTTACATGTGATATGCTGAGTCTGAATATGCTAATAAACATGTAGTATGAATGTTTGCAAACGTTAAATGGTGACTATACAAATTTGGTGCCATCCCTCCTTGACCAATATTTTAATAATATGGAATTGAAATTCAAAACCACAGCACTGAAACCACAAGTTCACACAATCACTATATTAAACAGCATGTCAAATATTTCTCATGCTTCTTGAATCAAATTGGCAGAAAATAAAAAAAATCATTAGAATTTTGTGGATTTGAAAATAGCTGCATACCCAGATTGCAAAACTCTTAACGATTTTCAGATTCAATTAGCAAATTGTGGTTAATTCAATATTCAGATTGGTTAGAAATAACATAATGATTGGTTCATGTAGAAGTGTTTTATATCATTCTAGATTGAACCAATCAGCTTCCTAATGCTGTAATTTTCAACCAGTCAATTGACTAAAATAGGTAATTCCTATCCTAGGCTCAAACCGGGACCAGGGACCCAAGTAGGACCCAAGACCCTAGTGGGACCTGGGACCCAAGTGGGACCTTAGTTCATGTATCAAATTGTATATAATCATACATTCATATACTTTTAGTTTGTTTATTATTACAATTATTAATTTATTGTTTTATTTCTATTCTTGACTTT
>JAUKPT010000325.1:0-21333 GCA_032273505.1 Nanomia bijuga | reverse complement strand
TTAAAGGTGATAACAGATAAGAGGAAAAGGTCAAGAACAATAATAATAATATACTCAAGATAAGTTAAATCATGTATTCTTTTTAAAATTAGCATAAGAGCGCTTTCTTAGTTCATATATATATATATGCTCATATATAGAAATGCTCATATATTCAAGTTGTCCGTAGTATTATCACAAGACAATTTCATTCCTGAAAATCACTATTTCCCATGTATATTTTGCACAATAAAATCCAAACCATCCAATATTTTGGTGATAAAATATCTAAAATCCGTCTTGTATTATGCCATATCATATAAAGTGATAAGTTGACCTGTGGATTCTTCAATATTATTTTTTCTGAACGTACTCTTTTGAATACGGGTGCCCTTTTGATCTTAGAGTACCTGTAATCTCTTTGATACCTAATTAAAATTTTTCCGTGAAAATCATTTTAATCGTGGTTTAAAACGCTAAAACGCTATTAAATGGGTGTCCGTTACCAATAGGGTTTTGAGATATTTATGATTTTTAGTTAGATGACTATAGAAAAACCTTAATCTTAATCTTATGGTTACTACCCATGCTAATACCGATTTTTTAACTAAAAAGAACCATCCGTTCTGAAGAATAACGACTAAATGTAACATGAAAAAAACTTTTTTTTGACTGGGTCTGCTTGACGATGAGACTATACACATAACCCCTATTCAAAATTAGTGGGGGGAGTAATACCGACAGACAAAAATTTTGATTCTAGATCGTCTAAAACAGCCCTTTCAGCCATTTTAAGCGCCTAAATCATAAATTGTTAGGTCGGTCAATGGGATCTGAGCCTGTAAAACAGATTATTTTTCAATTATTTGATTGGTAATTTGTATTTGAGCTATGGCTACCGACAAAAGTAACTTTGAAAAATTTTAGCGACGTGATTTTTGAGTCTAACCGACGAGTCTCAAAAATACCCCCCGGTAGTTTCGCCACTGATTACTACTCGGTGAAAATAACGTCTTTATGTCTAATGTTTTCCATTCTCATTCTACCACATGGCTTATTTCTGTAAGAGCGTTTCAAGGTATCAGTGATCGCTAACGTAGCTTAATACGGTGTCCTTTCAATAATACCCATTGTAAAATTCAAAGACATGATGAGTTAAACCGCTTGCTAGTACTGGTGAATGAAATATGTCACAATAATCAATATGTGGTCGAATGCGCATTTTGTACATTCTAATAAGCGATATCGTGCGGCGATCTGAGCTCAATACCCAGTTTCGCCAAAAATATCAATATTCCAATTTAGCGGTAGTTAAAAACTAAAATTGAAGGCTAGATAACGTGAGACTGTAACCCATGCCAGGTGAGGAAAATTGTTGTCAGTTGGTAGCTGACAAAACACTAGGTGGAACTACAGTTATCGCATGAGCCTACGTCTTTGTATGAATGTTTCATCATAAGTACATATCTTACCTTTTTAGTGAAGTAACTGTAAAGAAATATCAAAAAGCACTCGTTACGCTTGCTACAATTAGAACCTGAAAGATTTAACTAAATCCTCGAGAAATCGTTTTCTGAATCAATGAATACATCAATCAACAAATCAGTCAATCAATTGATTAATTGATTAAGCCAATTAGAACCTTTCATACGTAACTACCATCATTAATATTTTGACATTAAGGTATTATCTTAAAAAAAATCCTTATAATCCTCCTACTTGTTGCGATTTAGGTCTATTTATTTTTGTAAATAACAATTGTCATATGGATGTCGATGCCAAAGGAACCATTTTTCCTTTTTGCCTTGCTGGTCACATTCCAGGGAAATTTACTACAAATTTAAAATCGAAATTTCAAACTCTGAAAAAGCTTTTTTAATATTTATTTTGACGAGAAGTGACGAGATTTCTGAAGAGATTTCTATTTAAACAAGAAAACTATTGAAATTTGAGAAATGGCGAATGAGATGTGCAGTCATTTACCCCTCGGAGTTAGGAAATGACCATCATTCATTTCCTTGGGAGGAGGCATATTCATCAGTGTTTAATATTTAAAATTGAATTAACCTGTGAGGACAGGAATTGCAGGAACCACGGATTCTATATAGTGAATTTTAAAGTACGAGAAAAGTATTGCTTTATCCCGGCCTGAAGAACACCCATATACAGTAATGATTTTCTATCATTCAAGTATTCATATTTGTCTTCGTTCAACAGAGAAAATAACCGAATTTATTTTCTAATTCGTTTCATGTGAAATTATCATTGCCAACGCTTAGTGCACTCAGGGTCCAGAATACAAGGCGAACAATATAAAATACAACATGGCAACATGGCAATGTGGTAATAATAGGAATTGGTATCTTTTGGCCGTACGTAAAAGTAGGCCGTAAGTTGAGGTTTGTGCCACCGGAAAGGGCCATTGATGCCAGTGCGACTTTTGTGTTCTGTACGGTCTATATTAACAGGAAAGTGATGGTAAACAGGCTTGGTTCTAGGATAAAGGTACTTTCTGATCATTATTAGCATTAATTAGCCTAATTTTGATCCATTCCAGTATTAAGTGCATCTTTAAAATGTTTAATTCTAAAAACAGATTAAATGACTGGATTGGGCATAAATAGTAGGGAGTTCAATCGCGCGAGTTACGGAAAGTTCAAAATATCGGTAAAATTTTAAGATCAGAATTTTTATAACCCGATAAAAATGGTCCTACTTTGAATTAGAATTCCTTTGAATTGAAGAAAGTTATGTATCCAGGTATATTTTCATGAAATTCAACTTTTCCAGGTAAAAATTACATGTTGAAGACTTTCTACGTCACCTTCAAATTCTCTTCACTCGACTTAGTGTGGACGTGAGCCTAAAAATGATATGTGCGAAAAAAAGTTTGCAAAAAATGGGAATCAGTCATAATTATGTCATAATTATGCATACATTTTGTTATTGCAATAGGCAATTAAAGTTGTACAATACAACCCGATTATCGTTTATCCTTCACATTTTTGAAGTATAAAGTGATATTATATACAAAAATATTGTTTTATTTCGCACCTTTTTGCCAATAACTCATGAAATAATTAACCCCTCGCTGAAAAGAGAATTTTACGTTCTTTCTAATGGTATATAATTTATTGTTTTTTGATGTTTAGACAAAAATGACCTGAACACCCTATAAATAGTAGATGAAAAAATGGTATGGATTGCCATATTTTGATCAAATGATCAGGAGTTATTAGCGTTTAAAGTTTTAATTAAATTGCTGTTCTGCATAATTTCGCCAATTTCGCTAATTTCATTCTCAATTATCTCGGGAAGAAGAAATCCAAAAATAAGAAGAAAACCTCAAAATGCGGGTGGTATACAAACACCACAACATATGAAGTAATGGCTTAGTACTTTCATTGTGGATTTTAGTACTAAACAGTATGTGAAATTCTACGTACTGATACGAAAATTAGACTTTCTGTAAGAAAATGTGTTGACAGACAAAAGAACACAAAATATCTTTAATTAAATATTAACATTTCAATTTATACAAAATCATATTCAAAATATAATACAGTTTTTTAAAAAAGAGGTACTTTCATTGAAAACTCATGATAAAGTGCCTAATTATTCATTTTTTTCTAATTCTTCTTCAACTTCTTCAGCTGGCAGTGTATCGATTAATTCTTCCACTGCAGTGTTTTTGTCATCTTTCACCATATCACCAGATTCTTGTTGTTGTCCAGATGCTTTATAAACCGATATTTCTTCTTTTTGCTCTACTTTATTACGTACTATTTCTTCTTCTTTTTGATCTTCACTTAACAGTTCGAATCCATCCCTTACTAGTTCCGATATGCTTGAAAGTCCTTTGTCAATATTTGCTTTATTTTTTTCATCAGTGACATCGGCTGTATCGAGTGTCAACGAGATCGTTGAAATAGTATCAATTTTCTCAGACGTGGCAGATATCCTTCTGACATCTTCATCTGTCAAAACTGTTGATGTGTTGACACTGAGATGACCATCTTCTGGTTGTTTACTTTCTTTTATTACAATAAAACCCTCTTTACGTGTTGTCATTTGAATAGTCGAATTAAAAGACGAAAAAACTATCTGGTTACCCACCACATCTTCATGAGAATTTGTAATATCAGAGGATTTATTCTTGTTTTCAGAATGAGTTTCGACTGTCTTTTCAGCATTTTCTGAATACTCATTGATCATGTTTGTAACAACCTCGGCAGTAACTTCATTGTTGTCATTCAAATCTACTGGCGAAGGACTTTCAGAAATGTCTTCATTTGTCGATGTACTCGCTTCTTTTTTCAAAATAAGTTTACTTCTTTCCAGTTCAACCGGAGCTATGTCAGAATCCAAGGAGTTTTCTTCATTTAAACTTTGAGTAGGCATTGGGCTTGTCCCAGTACTCATGGTGACAGTTTCATTAATACTTTCAGCAGGGCTAGCTGCTAAAGCTGATTCTTCAGCAGAAGTCACTTCGTTTTTCCTATATTCGCCAAGATCTAATGCACTTTTTTCTTCATCACTTTGCGATGGATTAATCATATCAACTTTACCAGTACGGTTTATTCTCTTTTTTTTTGCATGGATTGATTTTCGTTTTCTCTTATTATGAGATATAAGTTTGTTACTATTATTTAGATCGTATTTCATTTTAATAAAGTGTTTTCCAGAACCAACTGCAACGTATAACATATTTGAATTTATATCGTCAGAATTTGTAATTTTTTTATTCGTTACGAGACAATAAAGGCTCCTTACTGCACCCTGTATTTTATTACTAATAAACTGAAGGACTGCATCTATATCCCGAAGGGTTCTTTTATCGAGAAGAAGTTTCACTGGGGGAGATTTATCTTCGCCATTACGAAAAACATATATTATTCGATTCTTCAATGGTTCGGTTATAGCATCTTTTTTATACCTTGAAGTTATATTTATTTTGTTTTTATAAACTGGTTTGAGTAGTGTTGGCATGATTTTGCTCGTATTCAAATGTCCAACAATTTTATCATAAGCCAAACGCTTAAACCTTTCAGGACCAGCAGCAACATAAATATTCCCATTTTTCAAGTTTTCTAGATTTATAACTTTGGTACCATTTTGTGGTGTATGTATTTTCCTAATAGCAAATCCAGCTTGCGTGTCTTGAGTTACTTTATCCAAAAAGTAATCAAAAGTGCGATAATATTTTCGGTTCACCACCAATTTCTTTCCCAAAAAGTGGTGATCCCCATTTTTATAAATTGTTATCACAGGAGAAGACATGATGTTAAAACAAAATTATCAAGTTCTATATAAACTTCGTCTTCATTTCATTCAAAGTTACATAACAGCAAACAATCGCTAAGTGACACTTATGGTTAAAAGGTCAATTAAATATACCCTTCCGTTATATGATTTGGTGCTATAAACGTTTCCCTAATTTACTCTGTCAGCTTGTACAATTTTGTTGTTATCTAATAATACTTACGTATATGTGTTTCCATGAAATAAGTACAAAGATCAAGTAATTAAAAATATGACATGTTCTCCATTGTTGTGCTTTTTCGATGAGTTTGTTATGGCAACTGTTTGTTTGGTTGTTATGTTGATAAACTATTTCACTAATGGAGGTATATTGATGAAAACCGCAAGATATGGTATATTTGTGAACTAAACAGATAATGCTTTTGGAAATACCGTTTAAATCTTAAATCTTAATATTGTTACCGCTTTATCATTTGAGTGTGAAAATCTAATTATATCTGCGAAACCAAATGATGGAAGTGAATCGATGACTTTAAGTAAGCTGAGATATCTTTTTGAAGAAAAGTTAATATCTAAAGTTTCTAAAAGGAACAGTGAGATAAAAGGAAATACTTTTGATAAATGAAATACTTTGAGAAATGTTTTTTTTGCGAAAATTCTTTTTTCTTTTTATAGTTTTTCTTCTGACTTATCATCATCACCAAAGTTTGATGTCATCGCTCGAACACGTTTCTGTCATTGCCATTTTCATTCATCGTTGCAGCTGTTTGTTTTATTTTGATCTAATTAAGGGAGGTACGTGCGGGGTCGAAAAAACCCTGATATCGCCAAATATGTGCAAACTAAAGCTATATCGCTTCCAAACTATATACCTAAATTTTATGGGCTAAAATAACGAAAAATTACGATTTTGATGAAAATGAGCTAAACTTTAGTGGTAGGGGTACAAATATCAATTTTTGACGGTTTGCCGCCCCAACAACGGCTGAAAATGGCTGAAATGAGCAATTTTGCCAAAATTTGGCCAAAATAGACCAATAAGGTAGATTTTACTGTATGCTCTTGGGTTTAATTGAATCAAAGTTGTGGCATATACAAATGATAACGAAAAAATATGACTTTATCATGAGAAATATTGATCTTGATTGAATATGAGGTGAAAAATGGCCGAAAATGGCTGAACATGAGCATTTTTGTCAAAATTCAGTCAACACTGGTTAATAAAGTTGTTTTTCTGTATGGTTTTGGGTTCAATTGAAGGTAAGTCGTGAAATTTACAACTATACATTGTAATTTTTACTGAGATAATTAGTTTTTAACCAGTTGCACATGTCGTATGGTGATCCTAGGAACCAAAATTACTCATTTTCAGGACATACTCAGACTTCAAGGCATATTACTGCTCCCATTTCATCCCCAATCAAAATTAATAAGCGGGGGGGGGGGTTGAAATAAGAATGTCCTGGGTGGAATTTTTTTCAAAAATTTATAATCTATTAGAGAGCAGAGAGTAATTAAATAAGAAATCTAAAAATATTCTGAACAACTCATGGTGAAGTCTCCTAAAATTCCCTAAATCAGTGACCATTTTTTGCCGATTTCTTAAGAAATCTTAAGAAATAGAGAAAAAACGTGGTGGCCCTGTGAAATTTAACCTAATTAGAAAATTCCTCCTTTGTTTTTTTATACTCCCCCTCCATATCAAGGGTGATGACATACTTATTGACTAAAAATTCTGCGATACACATCCAACTTGTTCTGTGAAAGTTTTCCTTTTTGGACCCACTGACTTTAGAGGATGGTCTTATAAATTGGGCTCAGTCAGTCAGTAACACATATTTGTCAGTAACTAATCTTTTTTTTTTATCTTTTGCATCAAGTTAGCCTTCTTCTATAAAGCAATGAAAGTGACAAAGCCCGATTTAAAATTAAAAAAAGGTTTGGTAATTTTCTGGAGTTTGAATCATCAGTTTTGACTGATAATGCATATTCTGATAATAATTTTTGATATTTAGCAGTGACTGGTGTCTTTTCTGCCCAAAAAAAAATTTGCCGTCCAAAATTGGGCCAAATGGCCCAAATTTGAGGTCTTTGGTAATTTTCTGGAGTTTGAATCTCTAGTTTTTCCTAATTTTGGAATATGGAAGATTAATATTGTATCCAACTGCTGATGTTGGTCAATCTATTAAAAAATTTGTGCCAAAAATTGGGCAAAATGGGCCCAAAATGGACCAAATTTGTGTTTTTCTGTAATTTTCTTGAGCTTGAACCATAAGTTTTTTCTAATTTAGTAGAACATAATTAAATCAAACAACTGATGGCTGTCAAAATGTACTTAATTGTAAAGAGAATCATATTTTTGACACGAGGGAGAACATTAACCATTTATTCGTACTACACTTTAGCCCAAATCTCCGTTTTGAGCCCAAATTGGGCCTAAAAAAGCAAATTTTGATAAAAATCTATATTTTAAAGCAGAAAAGTCATCTATACATGATAATATCGAGTTCTCATAATAGTAATACATACATGGAACACATTTCATATCATCCAACATCATTCATGATGATCGATGATCAAAAGCTAAAAAGTCATCTAAACATGATATAATTAACTTCTTACCATAGTGAGACATAGTTGTGACACATTGGAGATCAATCTTAATTTGTCCAATGCTAAATTTGGGCCCAAATTCTTGTTTTTGGGCCCAAATTGGCCAAAAAATAGCATATTTCAATATAAGTCGATGAAGTAAAATTGAAAAGTCATCTATACATGGTAGTATTTAGTTCTTGTAATAATAACACATACTTGTGATACATTTGAGATTAATCATAATTTGTTCTATGCTAAATTTGGGCCCAAATCCTTGTTTTTGGGCACAAATTGCGTATTAGTATACGTATTTCAATAAAAGTCATCTATATATGGTAAAATTGAGTTCTTAAAATTTGGGCCCAAATTCCTGATTTGTGGCCCAAATTAGCCCATAAAAAACATATTCTTATAAAAATCGATGAATTAAAGCTGAAAAGTCATCTATAATTAGTAATATTGAGATGAGATTTTGGCCCTAATTAAGTATTGGACAGATTATGATTGATCTGAAATGTGTCGCAACTGTGTATTATTATAAGAACTCAATGCTACCAATTATAGATGACTTTTTAACTTTAGTTCATCGATTTTTATTATGCTACTTTTGGGCCAATTTGGGCCAACAAACAGGGATTTGGGCCCAGATTTAGCATTGGACAAATTATAATTGATCTCAAATGTGTCACAACGATGTCTTACTATTATAAGAACTCAATATTACCATGTATAGATGACTTTTCAGCTTTAATTCATCGGCTTTTAATGAAATATGCTTTTTGGGCCAATTGGGATCCAAAAACAGGGATTTAGTGTGTGTGTGTGTGTCGATAAGTATTGTCCGTCTGAGAATATGAGTGTCAGGGGCCGAAAATCATGTGAGCGCTGCGAGCGGCGCTTGCAGGCAGTGTCTGACTTCTGCAGGCAGTCCCTTCTATCTCCTCCAAAAATTTCCCATGTGTTGTTTGGTTCATACGCATGCAGGTATGTATTAGCAATCCATATCAGTTGTTTACGCTTGCAGGCACTAAAAATTTATTTCGGCCACTGATGAGTGTTTGATGCAGAATGACATGCCATCGGACATACGTCGAAAAGGTATGAACAAATTATTTGTAGGCCTGTAGGAAGAGTATACAGTGAACTAAATAGGGATCGAAAACATGTACCGACTCGTGGACGGCGTCTACAGAAAGATTTTTACAGATTTCCTCGTCTCCCTCCCTTTGCCTCGTTTTATTGTTGCAGAAAGAGAAATGAATATCACGCTCGCAGGCAAGAAAAATTTGTCCCTGGGACTAAAATGGACATCCTCCAAGCCTTTTCTTACCCCATACGGTCCAATGCCTCCATAAGGGTAATCAACTATCATAAGAGTATATATATATATAATGTAATTAGTAAAGAGGAATATGTTTCCGAATATGTCATGTATATACATATTATTTATTTCAATCAACCTTACAAAGTAGATTTCATATATTCCTATATGTGAGTGGCTGAGGTGATCGATGATGGCGGTAGTTGGTTGAGAGTGTCTGTCTTTCTATCTGTTTGTCTGCTGCTTATATATATAAATTAATCTTCTTCTGCGCGGGCTGTACGGGATCGGGGTGTTCGGGGTGCACTTGGTGCACGGCTTCCGCTTCGGGTAGCTGCTTGGCTGCGAGCTCTTTGCCGGGCTTTTTGAAGAGCTTGTTCGGCAGCTTCTCCACGCTCTTCGCTGTCGTCAAGTTCGGCAACGGCTTTCTTGTATTTGGCTTGTAATTGAGAACAGGTGGATTCCAATGTTTCAACTTGCATTCTATATTTCTTCACCTAAAAATGATATTGAACGTGAGAATGTGAGAAAAATTAAAATAAGATAAAATTTAAGTGTAGTGACCCTTATGCCTTCATAGTAAGTTGGTCGAGGGCGACCCGAAGTCTCCCTTTTCTCTGCTACCTGTGTGTAGTAACGGGTGCGACTCCTATTCCTGGTTTAACCGCTTTCCCTCGCACCATAAGAAATAAATCAAACTATATCATTAGGGCATATAGGGGTGTCAAAAATCAATTATCCGTTATATGAAATATATTTGAATATAGAAGAAAATATCAAAATATCATCGGAATATTGCTAAAATATTGTAGAAGAGAAATCATGTATTTAATTTACCTTTTCGCTCATCTTTTCTGCATGGTCAGCATTTCTTTCGTTGGCTTTTCGTTCGTCTTCAAGTTGGAATTCCATTTCTTTGACACGTTTATCGGCCTTGCGTGCCTGTTTCACGACTTCGGCGCTTCGGCGTCCTTCGGTGTCCAAGTCGGATTCGAGTTCCATGATGCGGCCTTCCAGTTTACGGATGTTCATCTTGTGTCCTAAACGAAAGAAAATTGTTATGTTTTTAACACGAGTTATGATTGATAAATAATTTGTTGACAACTACGAAAACTTAACTTAACTGTCTTAGTCACATGACGTAAATCGTGTGACGAGATCTTGATAAACTCATATTCCCGACCAATGGATTCCGACCCCCCATCCTAGTTTTTGTTTAATAACTCAGAAAAAGGAAAAAAAATATGCGCTGTTTTTGTTTTTAACTCTTAGTTTCATTTAGTTTCACTGCTTCATTATCAAGGATTTCAGAGAGGGGGCGGAATCCGCCCCACCCAGTCTTAAAGCGCTCAAAAAAGCTCAGCCAAAAATAGGGTTAAGCAAAAGCCTTTTTTTTCAACTTCCTGAACGACTTTAAGTCAAGGGGGGGCATTCCCTCAAATATATGACCGCGGTTTAATACAAAACTATCGTCCGATTAGAATCGAATGAAAGTTTGAAAATTCCACCTTTTCCTGAGTCAGCTTCTTCGAGTTGGACGGTCAAATCTGCGACTTGTTTGGCGAGGGCGGTGCGTGAGCGATCAGAGTTGGCGGCTGTTTCGTGAGCAGCACTCAAATCGTTCATTACACGGGTGACATCGGCGACTGCTTTCACGGCTTTCTCGTCAGCTGCTTTAGTTTCGTTCTCTAATTCTTCGATTTCTTCTTGTAAAGAGAAGTAATCTGCTTCAGCCTTTCTCTTAGCGGCCGACGCATTGTTGTAGAGAGCCTGTAACTCAGCGATACGGTCCAAATGATCTCCTTTCTCGTTCTCAGCAAGTTTTCGTGCGCGTTCAGATTGCTCAGCAGCGACACGTGTTTCGTCGAGGAGAACAGCGAGTTCGTTAGCACGACGTTCAGCGCGGCAGACTCCATCGCGGACTTCGTCGCGTTCGCGACCGGCGTCATCTAACATGTTCTGCATCTCTTTGATTTGTACTTGGAGTTTCTTGATGGTACGGCCGTTCTCATTGGCACATCGGTTGGCAGAGTCGAGTTGTCCTTCCAATTCGTAGATTGTGGTTTCTAGGAGTTTTCGTCCCTTTTGGAGTTCACCTATAATGAAAGAAAGAAATTTATACCTTTATAGGTAAAAAAGAAAGTCGACAAAAAAAGTATTGTTTAATATAATAGAAACAGTGCCTCTTTTTAAGGATTGTTTAATGGGGGAAGGGGCTAGAAAAGTCATGGCACGTTTGAGTTCTTAGAGTGAAATTGTTTCTAAGCTATAATCTAAGCCATTTTAATCAATTCTTAAAGCATAGAAATAATGATAATTCCACTATCAATCAATCAAGAAATGCAAAACCTACCTTTAGCGTTAACTTCCGATTCAACAACCAATTGGAGTGATTCGAGTTGTCGTTGGTGGTTCTTGCGCGAAGTTTCCATTTCCTCGGCTGTCTCACCACTCTTACGTTCAGCAGATGCTTTGTATTGAGCGTACTCGAGCTGCATCTTCAAGTATTTTGCCTCTTCTTGTTCAAGAGCACCTTCAGCATCATCAAGAGCAATTTGGAGTTCTTCATTTTCAAGTGAGAGCTTTCTTCGGATTTTCTCAGCTTCGACGTTGTTGCCACCTAAAACGATAAAGATGAGATAAAGTAATTAATTTGCTCATGTGTATGATGAAATTATAGTCATAAGAAAAATTAGGGTTTGACAAAAGGTTATAAGCTAGTTAAAATCAACATAAAAATCACAATAAAGCCAAGACTGAAATTTTCCGAAATCTTGTACACTTTGCAAAAAAATCCCCCAACAAATCCCACAAAAAATCCCAGAAATCCAATAAATATCTCGAAAAATACCAAAAATAGCAAAACATCTCAACTGTCTTACATAATTATTTCAAGTGATTTACCCCTCAGATCATTCAGATCCAATTTCTTATTCTAGTCTTTACATACCTTCTCCAAGTTGATCGTTAAGTGCAGCCAATTCAGCAGCCATTGCTTTCGATTCTCTTTTAGTTGATTCATAATTGTCTGTCATTTCTTCGAGAATGGTACGGACCTTGACGTTTTCAGCGGTAGCATTACGACCATCTTTGAGTGCTTTGTCGAGTTCAAGTTGAATTTCGTGGTTCTTTTCTTTCCACTCGTTGATTTGAGCATCGACCTTCTTCTGTTTCTTCTCGAGGTTGTTAGCTTGTGCCTGTGCCTTCTCCAAATCAATCAAAAGATCTTCAACTTCATCAGACATTCGTTGTTTTACTTTTTCCATGCCAGATGCTTTGGTTTCAGCTGCGATGAGAGCCTCTTCCATCTCTTGGACGCGAAGGGCCAACTTGCGTTTGGCATCTTCGAGCTCCTCGACACGGCCGGCTGCTTCTTCATCGAATTTGCTTCTCATAAAGGAAAGCTCGCTGCTCGATTTCGAAAGTTTGCTCTTCAATTCCAAATTGCTGGCCTGTTCATCTTCAAATTGTTCGTTAACGCTTGCGATTTCAGCCAGAGCGTCTTGCAATTTGTTGTGTACACCGTTCTTGGCTTTAGCTTCATCTTCAAGTGCAGATTTCACTTCTGCTAATTGAGCTTCGAGAGCTTTGTTCTTCTTTTCAGACGCTGCAACTGCAGCTTCAGCCTCTTCAGTGGCTTTACCGCTACCAGTTCCTTCTGATGCAGCCTTAACAACCCTGAGTTCAGCATCTACCAATGAAGCCTCAGCAGCGTCGAGTTTGCTTCTCATACCTGCTAAATTTTCTTCCAAGGCTCGGTTGTTCTTATCACCAGCTGCCTTTTGCTTCTTGAGTGATTCAAGTTTACTGACAGTTTCTGAAAGTTCAGCGGCTATACCATTCTTCTCTTTATCTGCCTTAGCTCTGGCTTTCTTGACTGCATCAGTTTCATCGTGAGCTTCTGCAAGTGCAGCATTGAATTTAGCTTTTGCAGCTGCAGCAGCCTCATCGGCGCCAAGATTTGCTTCTTCAACTTCACGTCTCAATCGTGCACATTCGGCATCCTTCTTCTTTGAGACTTCCATTTGAGCGGTGGTGGCACCGCCTTGAATTTCGAGTTGTTCACCCAATTCATCGAGTTGAATTTCGAGTTCTTTTCGTGCCAACTCGACTTTCTGTCTGAGTTTGCGTTCATTTTCAAGTTCTTCTTCTAATTCTTCGACACGGGTGAGGAGTTCTTGAATCTTCTTTTGTAGTTGTTTGATGAGACTTTCGTTTGTTTCTTTAGTCTCCTCAAGTTCCTTGAGTGCTTTCACTTGTCTAGCGACAGTGTCTTTTGCATCTTGTAAATCTTGTTCACTTGTGGCGAGTTTGTCTTTGGTTTCTTTCAAATCACCTTCAAGACGACGCTTTTCCTTATCGAGTTTGTTCTTAGCGTCTTTCTCTTTGGTCAAATTGAAGTCAGTTTCTTTAAGAGTAGCTTCTACCTTATTCTTTTCTTTGTTCAACTTGATGATTTTGTCTTCAGCTGTTCGCAATTTAGCAGTGGTGTCTTCGAGGTTTTCTTCGACTCCCTTCTTGTCACGACCTAATTTGCTGTAATTAGCTTCTTGTGTTGCAATTTCAGCAGTCAATGATTCGATTTCTCGGTCACGTGCTGCTTTCTCATTGGTTAATGTTGAAATGTTCTCTCCAGCTGCTTTTAGTTTAATACTAAGATCTTCAATATCAGTTTCTGCTTTTTGAGCACGCGAAAGGAGTTTTGAACCACTGTGCTCTTCTCCTTCGAGCTTCTCTTGAACCTCAGCAAGACTTTGTTCTAATCTGTCTTTCTCTTGTGTAACCTGAACAAGTTGGTCTTCAGCTTCGATTAATTTTTCAGTTTCTGATGATAATTCAGTGAAAAGACGATCCTTTTCAGTTAAAGCATTTGTCAATTGCTCTTCTAATTCCTTTTTACGTGCTTCATTTGCTTCAGCATTTTCCATAGCTTTTTTCAATTCCTCTTCCTTAAGGAGCATTTCATCTTCAGCACGGGCAACAGACAACATAGGTTGTACTTTAATGTACAATTTCCACCATGTCCAGTTTCTCAACATCATGAATTTACGGACGTTACGTTGGATAACGGCAAGGCCTACACGTCGGTCGTTCATTCTCTTGTACTCGATACGCATGAGATGACCTTTCATATAAGCTTGGAACTGAGAGATGATCTTCGATAGACGCTCATCACGCATCTCTTCAAGTTCACCAACAATACCTGATCTGAAGAAGACCTTGGTGAGACCAATTCTGAACTCATTTTCATCAAGTTGAAGGGCTTCTACTAATTTTTCAGCAGCAACTTTACCATCAATAAATCCAGCTGGGATAGCTGAAGCAGCTAAGATTTGGTATCTTTGTCTGAAGTCAGAGAAGGCCATTCTTGAAGGGAAGCCTTTACGGCAAATACGGATACCTTCAAGTACACCATTACATCTCAATTGATGCAATACAAGTTGTCCATCAATTTCTCCTGGAGCTTTGTTTTCGTTGGGAATAATACAACGGACGAAATGAGGAGAGGTGGACATCAATGTACCCAACAAGTTCTTCAATTGTTCCTTGTGACGGAATGAGACAGTTTGGAAAGCAGATCCCTTTCTTTTGGTGGCCTTGTCTGGATCGTAATCTTGGAAGAGGGAGTTGACCAACTGGTTGCCAGCTTTAGCGAACAATTGGGCGGTGTGCTCATTGATGGGATCCTTGTTCTTTTCTAACCACCCAGCTACACTGTATCCGACTGAACCAGCGTAATGATGGAGGATGAAATCTCCCATACCTTGTTTGGATTGTTTTGGTGTTGGTTTAGTGTAGGCCTTGTTTTGTGCATGTTGTTTGTGCATTTTTGCCAAATAGGTTTGGTCAGTAGCTTTGGGGACGATACATTCTTCTTCAAGCATAGCGAAAATACCCATAGGTTTTTCAATCAAGTTGATTGTTTCTTCCAAATCCATACCGAAATCGATAAATTCCCAGTGAATACCTTCTTTCTTGTACTCTTCTTGTTCAAGAACGAACATATGATGGTTAAAGAATTGTTGAAGTTTTTCGTTGGTTAAGTTAATGCAAATTTGTTCGAATGAATTGTAATCGAAGATTTCGAATCCAGCAATATCCAATACACCGATGAAATATGATCTTCTTTCTTTGGTGTCTAAAGCTTTATTTACACGGGCAACAATCCACCAAAACATACGTTCGAAAAGAGCTTTTGATAAAGCAGCAACGGCGTACAATACCTGGTCAACATTTTGACCTTTGTTGACGTATTCGGTACCGACCTTGACCTTTGGTTTGGTCAATGATTTGTGAAATTCTCCTACTGGGATGCCAATCAAGTAAGCGACACGCTCTCCATCAGATGGGTCTTCGACTTCAGCTTGTTCATCACGGGGCTTCTGTTTAAACTTCATTTTACTGAAATTCAAGATACCTGAGATGATCTTAAACATATTGTATTTTTCCTCTTCTGTGAATCCTAAAACGTTGATAGCGTTTACTGTTAAACCGTATTCTTCGTTATCGTCCATTCGGTCGACATGGTAGACACCCTTTTGTAAAAATCCGTATTCTTTTGCTTCTCTTGTAGGTAAACATAACATGGCTAGTTCTTCATCAGTAACAGAATATAAGATTTGGTAGAAGATATGATAGTTACGTTCGGCTGAACCTTGATGGATAACACGATTTTTTTCTAACAAATAAGACTCGATATCAGCACCAGCCAATTTACCTGTTTTTCCGAAATGACAACGAATAAATTTACCGAAACGCGAGGAGTTGTTATTACGTGTTGTCTTGGCGTTACCGAAAGCTTCTAATAATGGATTTGCTTCGACAACTTGTTCATCTAAATCTCCTTTGATTTTAGCAACTTCTCCGGGAGCAGGTTTTGCTTGCTCTGCGTCTGGTTTCTTTTCGACACCAGCAACTTTGGCAATATATTGAATTACTTTTTTGGTGTTTTCTGTTTTACCGGCACCAGATTCACCTGTAATCAACATAGATTGATTTTCATGATCGATTAACATATCTTGGTAAGCGTTGTCAACAATAGCAAATACATGAGGGGGTACTTCAGGTCTTCTTTTACCTCGGTACATTGCAATAACGCCATCTGTGTAAATTGGTAATCTTCTATAAGGATTGACGGTTACACAGAAAAGTCCTGAGTAGGTGTAAATTAAACCAGCTTGATAACGTGCCTTCAAATTGTAAAGTACACTAGCCTCGTTTAAGTAGGTTAAATTAGCCATATCGACACATTTTTCATATTTGGGAGGATTCATCTGTCCACAGTCATCTTTTTTCACAGTTTTCTTCTCTCCTTTTGCCGTTTCGAGTTCGACATCATCGCCTTTGGCTCCTTTCACTTCAGCGGCGACGTATCCATCTTGATCCTTAGCATCAGTTGCAATCCAAACCCATTTTTTAGCATCAAACGTTTTTGCTTGTTCTTTAAGCATTTGAGCATTATCCAATTTCAAATAGGGCAAAGCATCATTCTGCTGTTGCTGTTGCAGTTCCTTTTCTTCAAGCGTCGCCATTTTTTTTTTGGTATCACTTCAACTTAAAACGTTGACTAAACCAAATTTTTTAATTTATTTAACGTCTACTTGACACACCTACTGCTGTGCATCGAAATAAAATGAAAAACATAAAAGCGGGTGTTGTAATGCTAATCTATGAGTTTTATATGAGGGAGATCATTTAGTGATATTTTGTCAGCTTACTGTAAAGAACAATATGTAAATCCTTTCGCCGAATTTCAGCAACCAATCATATCCCTTTCATGTTATTAATCGGTGACATGAACGTCAAAGATTAAGAAAGCTTAGAAACATGCCTATCTCATAAATACTCGCACTTAGCTTGGTATTATTCGCATAAATTAACTTGATATGTTCATGTTATGTGCGTGCGTGTCTGTAAAAACTTCTTTATACAGGACAAACGAAGTAATAAAATAGCTTTTGCTGAAGACAGGAAAAAAACAAACAGTATATTCTTTAAGAATGATCGCCAAATATCGGCTATTTTAGCCGTTTGATTGGTTAGAAATTACATCATCAGGAAGGTTATTTGTTCAATTTAAAATGAATAATTTTGATGTTTTGTTAGAATCAAAAATGATAAAAACGCTTCTACTTGAACTAACAAAAACCTTGGTAATGTAATTTTCAACCAATCAAAAGATTGAATTAGTCATTTTTTTATTTTTTTTTATTTACAGTTTAAAGAAATTACAGAACATATAGACACTAAATCAAAGGAAATAGTACAGATATAAAACAAAGACTCAAATCAGTGGCAAGGATCTATTTTATCAGTACCAACTGACGCACAAAACAGAGAGGATAAAAAACAATAAGATAGGAGCGCGCGACAAACCCTTTGCAAAGGGTGAATAATCCTAATTAGCGAGGAATCATCAAGAATGATTTATCATTGATTTTTTTGTCAACTATGGATGGTTTGAATAAGTTTTGACAAGTTTTTAAAAACGAACAAGCTACAACAAGTTTACTTTTAACAGATATATCGTTCTATTCAAAAGCTAACTCCAAGTTAAGGCTACTTTTTCCGTTTGATTGGTCAATAATTACAATACAAAGAATCTGATGGGTTTACTTTCAACTATGACATTTTTGAATAAATCAATCGGCTTCTTCATGCTGTAATTTTTAACCAATTAAACGGCTAATTTAGTCCAAATTATTTGTAGAATCTTCTAGTTGGAAACATCTTAGTTTTGTAACTTTTGTAGAGGAATATTTTCCCCCCAATCAAAATTTCAAAGACTATAAAAATAAACACATAAACTTTGAATTAAATGTGTATCTAATATTATTCATAACAGAATATTTGAATTTTGTAATATAAAGAAAAGATAAAAAAAATGAGTTTTCGCAACAGAAAAGTAACTTTTTGTGTATATGCTAATTAATATAAATTAGGATGAAATTAGGGATAAAAAGGCTCAATTAGTAACAGGAAATTAAATACAAAATATATGTCTGTTAAAAGACAGGTGCTAGTTCATTTATCAGACCAAATTGTTACCATTCTTAACAGCATATTGTCATGATGGTGAACTTTTGAAATAATCGCGACTGATCTTGGCTAATCTGAAATGATCTCTTTTATACGCAAGATGGTGGCGAAAAGAACAGTTGTCATTTGTGAAATATATCTATTCTTAGAGGAGCTTTTTCTGGCTAGTAAAAAAAAATTGCAAAATAATAGTTCTGATAATTTCGAATTCTGATCGAAAAAAATTTGCAATAAATACTACAAAGAACAGAATCCGGGAATATAACGGGCGCATTGGTTGTCGCCCACATGCAGCTCTCATAATGACTACGAATATTTCCGAGTCAATTTCCAAAAAATTATTTGACAGAGACAGGGGCAGATCCAAAGGGGGGCAAAGGGGGCTCAAGTCCCAGTCAGATTCTAACGTTTCTCTTTTTATTTTTAACTTATTTGAATTTTCCATTGGAATTCGTCACATACATTTCATACTACCATACGACATACTAGCATACTACCACATACTACGCCCTTGTCAGAAAAATTCCTCATTCCGCCCCTGAGAAAGTCAAAAGTTGCATACCTTATCGGTGAAAAAATCCGTGACAAATTTTTACCTTGGTGAACAATACTTATTACAGACGAATTATTTTTACGGGAGAATTTATTTACCGACGAGTTGCGGTTTTTTTTTGTTTCAAAAGTGCTTTTTGTCGCCTTATATTGACAATATTTTTGCATAACTCGTGTAATCATAACTGTATAGTGAACATTCTACCCCCCCCTGATTTGTAGTTTAGGATAATCGTGTCAGTTAGACCCCATCCCCGTCTGTTTAGGTGATAAGAGTGACGATTTAGTTGACAATATTTATCAAAAATTAAAAATTGGTTAATTATATGTTTTAATATTCCCTCGTTGTACAAGGAACCTTAACGTGTAGACAATCGGATACTTACGCGATTGTTTCGATTTTGCTAAGTCGTTTTTGAATTGAGTTTAAGCAGAAACAAAGTTTATGTTACAAAATGTTACTATGGGTTTATAAATCGTTCAATTTAAATTCACTTACACGATGATAAAAGTTCAATTCCAAAGATCCCTGTAGTACACTAAATGATAATTGGAATAGGTTGGAGAAAACAACCAATTCTTCTCACGGTGTTTTAGAACGAAGGTGTAGCATATTTTCCCTGTGCTGTATATTTTCCACTGTGCTGCATATCTTACCATTTCTTGACCCATATAAAAATATTGGTTTGATTAAAATGATATGTACACCATCATCTCGTAATCTATCAGATTTTCATTTCCTACTTATAAAAGGCAATAAGTCTTATAGAGCTTATACTGAATTGTCTTCATAAATATTGAAATTTCTTCATCACATAATGATAATGTGGATAGAATATCAGTTTTTTTTCATAGCAAATCTCTGTAGGCGATCGGTCTTTTTTAATGTTCTACCAGAGGGGCAGATGAAGATAATTCGAGCAAATTGAAGGGAGGGGGGGGTGAAAATAATTGGAGCAAATTTGAGGGGGGATAATTCGAGCAAATTTGAGTGATGATGGGGAGGGGTGAATATTTATGATCTAGATTAAAAGGGGGATTTTCGCAGTATTCAGGATAATCACTCTCCACTGGTATAGAACATAAAAAAGACCTAACCCTAAAGTTTTGGGTAGATAATACGAAACAAGTTCTTTAAAAGAGTGTTATCGAAAATATTTTAAGCCAGTTACATAAGTCAGTTAAACGTGATACTTAGAGAATTTAAAAAATCATGATATAACGTTTGAAACGCAAGATAGTTGAAATTTCTAATCCCCTTAGAATCTTGAGTTTTATTTCTCAAAATATTTATAAGAACAAAAAGAGCAGCTATTGTCAAAATTTTGAACTAAACCACCATTTTGACAATAAGTTCTACAATTAATGAATGCCTTTACAAGTTTAGACCCACAAAATTGGAGAATATCAGCTACGTCCTGATTCTCTAATAAAAACACAAAAATACCAAATAAAAAACTGATGTTTGTAGAATAGCAGATCATGTTGGGGAAAATGATTGAAAGAAATTCGAAAATTCGTTGAATAGAAGATTTCCTTTTCTAATTTAGCAATATTAATGTTTATTTCACAACCTCTACTCACTCAATACATCATTACATAATGAATTGTTTAAGGGGTCTTCAAACGATTACGTATCTAACTTTCAAAGAAATCTATTTTTAAAGAAAGTTAAAATCTTACTTAGCACTCTGTACCCAATAAAATTTTAATACTGCTAATACTGCTATTTTGTCAACAAGGTCATAAGCAGCAGAGATTAAATCTGACAAAAAAATTTAGGAACTTTGAGTAACCTTATGTAACATTTTCTACAAATAAAAGTTCTATCGACTTGGTAGGGGCAAGAAATATTTCTTTCAAACGAGAGAGAATTAAATTTGTACAATCTTAAAAGGAAAAACATCAATACATACCTTAAGTACGCAGCTAGCCTTCATGTTGTGGGGGGAGGGTTAAGAAAATTTAATATTGTGTAAAAGGAGGCGCCACCATGGTTGGCGCTGACGTTCAAGAGAGCCCTTTAATAAAAACATTTTAAAAGATGGAAAAGAAAGAATTCTCGGGCGGGCAAAGCATGGGGAAAGGGAAAATCCAGGGTAGGGACCCACCCCCCGTAGAATCGCCACTGGTTTGTTAAACCAGGAAAGTTATTAGAAAAAGGATAAACATGAAATGTTGGCACTGACTATTTTGAGACAGTGCCAGATTTAGAGATTTAGGAACCGCGGTCTATACACATACAATTGAACTTACGTAGAATCACCTGAAAAGGCCTAGGCCCCGCAATTTCTAGTTTTTGTCGGGAAATAAAAAAGCTAAATAAAAAATCTGAAAAGGGTACTATCATAGCCACTAAAAATCTTCTATGAAGAAACTGCTAATCGCTGAATTAAACGTTTATATCATACATCTAGTTTGATCCATGACCATAATCATGACCTAAACGTTATCGGTGAATGGACACACCAGTGATGGAAATTGATACTGTAATGATACTGTAATGGAACTGTTTTCTGTCAAGAACAAAAATTCAGTACATCCTCCACTTTATTTCAATCATACAATGGTAAAACGCGTCAATG